>JAOTRA010000032.1:11893147-11907236 GCA_026260255.1 Pseudolaguvia tuberculata
AAACAAATACACATTAAAAGTCACAATATTTACCTCACATATATATAATATTTACTTGTTTTTTCATATTTATTCATTTGAGCCTTGGATTACATCAAAATGTTCACTGCCAACATATCTTTCAATGTGTCCTAGTTTCCACCAAAATATCTGTTCAAGGTGCAAATCAGGAAAAATGTATGCACATAGCTTACATATTTATAGGGAAGCCCCTCAAAAACATGTAGAACTGAAGAAGGTCCTGGGTTCGTCTTTCAGTGCTGTGTTTGCATGTTCTCTCAACAAATTAAAAGTTGAATAAATGGATGTTATCAATGAAAAAAAATTCATGGAGCACAATTATATTTTAATTTTTAAAAATAAAATACTATATTTAATGGGGGGCACAGTGGCATAGTGGTTAGCACGATCTCCTCACAACAAGATTCCCAGGCCGGAGATCTTTGCTTGTGTAGGTTTCCTCTGGGTACTCCAGTTTCCTCCCACAGTCCAAAAACATGTACATTAGGTTGATTTGTGACTCGAAATAGCCTATAAGAGTGAATGTATGAGTGAGTGGTTGTTTCTCCATGTGTGGACCTGTGATGGACTGGTGACTTGTGTGCGCTGGAATAGGCTCCAGCAAAAACCTTGTGAATAAGCGGGTAAGAAGTATGAATGAATGAACTATAAATAATATATCTCTATTTAAAATCACAAGTTTTAGATTTTGTGGCACATTAATTATCAAAGGCTCCATGCATGGGCTTTTAATATATAAACTATCATTACCAGAAAGTATGAATAAATATAAAACATTTCTTGGTGTAACAGCACATTTAGACATGCTTTACACAAAAAAAAGCTTTGACTGATTAGTCATGTTAAAAAATTCAACCACTCATGGCTATACTTATATATTTAAACTACACCACTGGCAGGTGGGGTGGCACACGTTCTCCTCTTGCAGTCTAAATAGTTCACATGTACACATGTCCATACCTATTTAACACAAAACACTGTATAATGTTAAAGGAGGAATTTATATGCGATTTTGTGATACAGTATACTTCTAAAAATGCTTAAGAATATTCATCTAAACATTTAAGAGGTTTGGTTCTGGATTTTGAGACCGTTGTTTAAAATGCTATTCCCTTGAATGTATTGTACAAATACTATTTTGTATCATTAGTATAATTATTTCAGCATTCATACATGAAATAAATGTTACATTGTTCAGGCTCTCATTAAAAAGGGTTCAGTTGATTGTATGATTATGACACCTTATTATAGCCATAGACTGCATAATTTAAAGTAAAATTAAACACTTTAATAAACGTCTTTTTTCAAGCAACCAAATCAAACTTATCCACACAGAAATATTCAAACTGTCAAGCTTTAGTTAACACCATTATCTCAACTCTTGATAGCATAATGAATGCTTTCCCTTTTGGTGCGCATATCATCTCCTATACTCTTTTATTATATCAGAGTGAAAAGGACCATGATGGGTCTCAATGTTATCCAAACATTTAATTTTCAAAAATTCAACAAACTGATACACTGCTTTCCACTTTAAAAAACCCACTACTGTCAATAGGGGTTATCCTGACCAAAAAAATGTAGTTTTCATTATTGTCCACACAATTGTGTTTGATTAGTTTTGTTGTTTATGAACTTGACTATCCTACATGTAGTTCAGGTTCATAGGGTTGTGAAACCCTAGGAAATATCATTCATTCATTCATCTTCTTACCCACTTATTCCTGAAATCGGGGTCACGGAGGTCGGCTGCGCCTATCCCAGCACACATAGGGCGAGAGGCAGGGGTACACCCTGGACGGGTCAGGAAATATCATGATATTACTAAATGTTTGTGGTCACCAGAGCATCACAAACACATTTGATTCTTGATGAAACTCCGCTCCTCTAGTAACACTTTCAGCTCCAATGTAAAGCTTGAATGTGAGATATCTCTTCATCCAGCTTCAACAGTATTAGTAAGATCAGACATAAATATCAGGAAATTAGGTCTGTGTTGCATTCGCCATTCCAATTCATCCCAAAGGGGTTTATGTCAAACACAGCATTTCTTTCACTATAATAATAGCACAGCATGTGATAATGGAGCTCAGCTGCTTTGTGCTCAGGGTCAGTGTTATGCTGGACCAGTGTTGGAGTCTCTTAGTTCCAGTGAAGGTTTAATGTAATTCTACAACATAGAAAAACATTCTAGACAACTCTTTACTTCTATATTTGTAACAACAGTTTGGAAAAGAACCACAAATTGATCTGATGTTCAAGTGACCACAAACTTTTATCAATATATTCATCAATATGTTCACGGGGGTCTGCTGGACAAGAGAAAGGCAGGAGTACACCCTGGACAGGTCGCCAGGCCATCGCAGGGCCAAACAACAAAACACACTCACACTCACTCCTATGGCAATTTAGAATCATCAGTGAACCAAGTACATGTTTTTGGACTGCAGGAGGAAACCGGTGTAACCCAGAAAGACTCATTGCGTCCGTGGCAACCACTATGCCACTGCGGCGCCCTACATATTCAACATACAATACAAAAACATTTGTCCAATGTAAACAGATAAGTTTGCAAAGTAAACTATTGCAAGTGAGAGCACAACTGGGTTTGATAAATTAACTATTGATATAACCAGCTGAGGTGGTTGTATCAATATAGGCATCTGCTCTGGATGCCTCCCGGACACCTCCCAGGAGACGTGTTCTGGACATGTCTTGGGGAAGACCTAAGGCTCACTGGTGGGACTCCAGTGTGACTCCAGAGCTGGAGAAAGGGTCTGGGGAGAAGAATCCCTGCTTGGACTGTTGGATAAGCCGTCCCGGATAAGCGGTCAGAAGATGACATAATATGACATGACATGACTATTGAAATAATAAATAGATTAAATTTTAGGCTTAAAAATAGCAACTAGATTGAAACTACGCTCTGAGAGAATATTTTGAGATACAATCTTATAAATAAATCTGTAGATATTTTTAACATCCTGTCTTTATGCCAAGTCTAATCAGCAATTGAATATCAGTAAATGGTAAAAATGTGGATATGTGGATTCTGCATAAGAATTTTATGATCATTACAGCACACTAGTTTTTCCAATGAATCACCAATGTAATATGTTTCTTTTCTGAGTCTGGGACCCAATCCACTCGCTGTATTGCAGTTGTATGGTTGGACACTGCATACACACAGTGGGGAAAATATGTATTTGATACACTACCAATCTTTTAGGATTTCCCACTTTCAAAGGATGGAGAAATCTGTACCTCATCTGTGAGAGGCAGAATCTAAAGAAATCCAGAAAATCATGAAATAAGCATTTGAATAGAAAACAATATAATAGCAAAAAAATTATATTTGGTCAGACAATTTCTGTTGTTCTTGACCAGGTTTGCACACACTGCAGCTAGGACTTTGGCCCACTCCTCCATACAGGTCTTTTCCAGATCTTTCAGGATTTGGGGCTGTTGCTGGGCAACACAGTGTTTCAGCTACCTCCTGAGTTGATGTTTCCACATTAAAATGCTCCTTAAGGTGCTACTCCTTAGTTGCTCTGGTTGTGTGTTTGAGCTCATTGTCATGCTGGAAGACCCAGCCAGGACCCATCGTTGATGCTCTTAGTTAGGGAAGAAATATGTTGGTCCCAAATGGATGATGTTTCCACTTCAAAAACTTACAATATTTGCCCCAATCTATATAAAAGGGTTTGATTGAAAGACATCACATCAATCATCTATTAGTGACAAAATTATCAGTAAATCAGTGTTTCATTCCTCAATGAAAAGAAAACGACGCAAAACCTCATCTTGATGCAGATATACTGAACCTTTTTGATGTTGCATTTCTAAAGACAAAAAACAGTTCAAGAAATCTCTACACCTAAATGTTATGGATGACCAACAGCTAGTACAGAAAGTAACCCAATTATTATGATTCACAGTAGTTGTAGTAGTGAAACTGGATAGATAAATTCCAATTTTATTTATACAATACATAGTCCAGCATATAGTGAAATGTTTTTTGTCACATATCCCATCTTGGAAGGTTGGGGTCAGAGCATAAGGTCAGTTATGATACAGCACCCCTGGAGAAGGAAGGGTTAATGGTCATGTTTAAGGACTTACCAGTGGTGGACTTAGATAGATAGATAGATAGATAGATAGATAGATAGATAGATAGATAGATAGATAGATAGATACATACATACATACATACATACATACATACATACATACATACATACATACATAGATTTTTTTAGATAGATATTTATGAAAAAAGCTGCTGCATTTCTGGCTCGATTATTTTTCATATTTATATTTGATTCTTAGTGACCCAAAAACACACCTCAAAGCTTGGGAAGAGATATTTGAAGTGGAAAGAGCTACTGCTGTAATGAAATAGTCTGCCCAGTCACTCAACCTCAACATAATCCTGTTGCTGTGGGAGGAGCTGGATAAAAAGATTTGGAAGTGATGGCCACCCAGCTTCACAAACTCTGAGGAATGGATAAAAATGCTGTTTGGAGGACAAGAAGTTTATAATACCCCTACAGTGGGGAAAAAAAGGATTTAATTAATTACATTTTTGAGCGGCACGGTAGTGTAGTGGTTAGCTCAATCGCCTTAAAACAAGAAGGTCCAGATTTGATTCCCGGGCTGGGGATCTTTCTGTGCGGAGTTTGCATGTTCTCTCAGTGCTTGCATCGAAACACATGTACATTAGGTTGATTGGTGATTCTAAATTGTCACAATAGAAGTGAATGTGTGTGAGTGGTTGTTCGTCTATGTGTGCTCTGCGATGGACTGGTAACCTATCTAACATAAGGCCTCTTGCCTTATGTGCGTTGGTATTGGCTGTACTCTCATGACCCAGAATTAGGGACAATGCGAAGAAGATGAAAGAATGAATTACATTTTCTACTAAAGGAATAATGTTTTACAACAAGAGTCATTTACATACAAAAGACATTGCTTTTCTTCAAGTGCATTTAGTTATTTTACATTATCATATTTTTTCAAACTAACTTAATAGAATTTTAATAAAACATTACAAAGTCTAGAGGCCTCGTCTTACGTATCTTTGACCTACAATATGATTTTTGAAATGATCTTTATAATGGGACTGAAAACAGAGCATTTTTCTCATTACTCTCCAAGCACACTGCCTCTCAGCTGCCTGCCACTGTAAGAGCACTGTAATGAAATCCCCAGCCTAATCAGTGTTTTGTGACTCAGTGGGGATTTTAATTGGGGCAAAATATTAAACATACAGCATTTTTCGCATTGAGTTTCACAAAGTTCCAGGAAGTTGCAGAGCAAAGCAGAAAACATTGCAGAATCCTATCTGCTTGTCTAGCACAAGCTTCACACACACAGATACTCACACCTGCTAAAACAATCCAGGTTTACATGTACTAAAATATTAAATATATTTAAAAAATATTAAAACAGACATTTTTATCAGGGAGTAAATATTTGGCAAAATGGAATTAAGATATAGCATTAAGACATTTAACACACACATTAATGATGTAAGTAAACATAACTCCTTTTTAACAACCCCCAAGACTACTGGCACTAATGAAAAGCTGTATATCTTTCTGCTGAAGGTATTTATCGGTGTTATTGCTGTAGCAGATTTGAAACATGATTCAGCCTTGAGGCATAATTGACCCTGAGGGCCATTACTGTGTTGTGTCTAGTGCAGCGTACTGCAGTGCTTGAGAGAGGAAATTGCTCCTGTTCCTGTGCATGAGCTTGTGTCTATCAAGCTACTTTGCTCATATTTGAGAAGGAAAACCAAAATCCATAAAGCTTATCTTCAATGGCCATAACCCCATAACGTTCTGACAAAACTGGATCTTTAAACCATAACATGGAATGTCTCATAACGAGCACGGAAATCAATAATATGAGCAACGCTGAAGTATAAAGTTCTGTACTCTTAAATGCTGATGTCAGTGTAATCAGAAAACACAACAGAGATCCTGACTGCTTGCAAAATAGCTGACCAATCAATAATGAAACGGAATAATTATATATTTCTAGAGCTGTCAAATGATGTCAAAGATAAACTTACAGTGCTTTAACATAGACAATGAGATTGCCTTGTTAAAGAAATAGTATTTAAACGATAATCCTTTCACAATCATAGCTGAGCTTTCGTCCAATATTCACTGTGTGAATAATTCAGGATGAATTGGACATGACTGCGCCCTAGACGTTGAACTTGTATGACTCGTATGAAATTTTTATTTATATAAAAACCATGTATCATTTTCATTCCAATTTATAATTATGTGCTACTTTGTATTAATCTACTATATATAACCTCAATTAAAAATTATTTACATTTGTAGTGGTAAGGTGACAAAATGTGAAAAAAGGGTCAAGGGTTATGAATACTTTTTTAAGGCTCTATGTATGCATATAAGCTATAATTCATACTGCTTCTCGTTACTGTACTTAAAGTTACTGTTTAAAACTTTCTGTTTCCAATCTCAGTGCATTAAAAGCATTTCGCTGTATTATTCCACATGGAACAAATAAACTTTGAATTTGATTGTGGTGATTAAACTCATTAATACTATGGTGGTTGAATTTACATCCTATAATGTAGTGTAAAACATTTATGCAAAAAAGTCTAAAAACACACGGATGTGATGGTCAAGTGACCCAGTACTTTTGTCAACATTTGAAAAAGATCCAAAAAGTTCATAAACTTTGTTCTAAGACAAGAACAGGTATTGTTTTGGATCAACTTGGATCCACTTCAAATGTTGACTAGTGAGTGTAGATGATTAGCTAGCACTGTGTGATCATTATATGTGTTTACTACTGCAACGTAAGGCTTTTCTTTAAAATCTCTGCAACAACACTTTATCATTATGCATATATTTTGTATATAGTAAGTAGCAGAATTATTTACAAAGAAAAAACTGGTATCAAGCTATTACTTTATTATTTTCAATGAATTAGCCTGTCAGACATAGAATTACTTTAGTTTAATTGATTAAGTCATGATGAGGATGTTTTCCTATATCTGTAAAGGAAACACTTTTTATTTTACCTGCATATGAAATCTAAAATCGTTTAAAGTCTTTTAACATATACTGTTATGGGAAAGAACACGACAATATAACCAATAATATAATATGCAAATCCTTCTTTATGAAATAGAAAAAAGCGTAGAAAATAGGCTTTGCTTCATCTCACTAGATTAGTTTCATAGCCATGCGCATAGATGTAACAACTTTAGCGTTTTTTTCTCAGACAGAGAATGAAAGAACACATCGTAACTAACAGATTTTGATAGCATGTTGTTAGTTTATAGTATTTTCCCTGAAATATAGATTCCAGAGGCTTCAAGAGCTATATAATTTCCATTTGGAAAAAAGATGATTCACAATCACTACCTTATCTACATTTAACATTGGTCTTTTTTCTTTAAGAAAAAAGTCCCCAATGATGTAAGTCTAATTTGTCTGAAATAAGTGAGGAATTGATGATTTCAGACTCAACCTAATGTGCATGGTGCTATGGTGTAAGCAGCACTAACTGGTAATAAGATCAAATCTTTCTAAAAACAATAATTTTCTTCTCATTCGGCTGCTCAAAGTTTTTGTTGGGACTATGGAGCAATGCCAGGGCTTTTAGCTGTGTTACCATGTTTGTAATATTGTTTTTGCACAGCCATTGTTCAGGTATTGAAATAAACATTCATACATTGTTACCCACCCACTGAGTACTGTCCAAATTCAATCATGTTATGCAGAAAAATAAAGCCAATGTAACCTGTTCAAGGACATATTTGCTCTTCTAAAACAATTTTTAGATTTTTAGGCAACACTCATTAAAAATAGCTAGAAAAAAGGCTTTTTGTTATCAGCACTGACAGTAATTTACATTATTATTATTATTATTATTATTATTATTATTATTATTATTATTATTATTATTATTACAGATTGAAATTAATAGGGATTTTTAAATATAATTTAGTTTGGGTTGTTTTTTTAAAGAAATTTTTAATTTAAACTTTTCATACACTACCTGGTTGTTGATTCTCTGTCTAATAGCAGCACACCTACATATTGCAGGAGTGTGTCCTGATACTAGAGATGACGTATTACACTCATGCTGTTTCAGTGCTGCCTTATACACTTTTCCTCTTGACCCAGCTAGTGTGTGTTAATGACATCATATACCTGTGGTGTGCAGAAGACAGGCAGATGGAGCCGAGGGATCCCTTTTCTCCACTTTTGACAGCCAATCGGCATTATCGATGGGGGGTCTGACAGAATGGGGCTAAAGGGATGATTGGTTGTGTGTGTGTGTAGCGATAAGCAGGGCAAGAATTTGACACAAGTCTGACAAAAATTTTAAACAATCATAAGAAATTCTTACGAGCATTATATATCAATTTACAGGTAGGATTATGGCAGATTAAAGGAAATCCAGAATCTAATTAGAATATTGTGTGTTTCACTCACTGTCAGAGTTTACGGTGTGTTGGTGTCTTCAATTTTAGAACAAGAGAGATTTACAAATCGGTGTGCTGCTGTTGCTCAATCTTAGTCACCTGAAGAATTACAGGGGTACAAAAAATTGTACCCAAGTGTGAAGACTCTAACACATACCCATATACACACATTCATTTTCTATGAATAAGTGTATATAAATCTATATGCTTGAGTTCCAAGAAAACATTCCAGAATTACATGGATCCTGATCAGAATATACCGGCTGTTAAAGATAAATGAATGTAATCTTATTTGGAAAAACATATTACATTAACAACTCTTCATTAACCTTAACTTGATGATAAATGAATTAATATGATTAAGAGCCCAGCATTTACCCAGCAGTAAGAACATAATTTAAAAATCTTTAAAATTTAAAAACACAACCTTCCTATCAGTAGTACAACATTGTAACTGCTGAGCTATTTTTCTTAAATTCATTCATTTGCTCGCTCACATATATTCAGTGTTACTTTTGTTAGAATCATAGGGAGACAAGACTGATAACAAGCTGTGCATGACTGAATAAAAGAGTGATTTAAGAAGTGGACAGGAGCAGGAGTGGGATTGAAAAAAACCTCACCCACTCATGTATGACTGAAGACCTTTACAGAGGATCTTGAATTACTCCTTATGTACTTTTTATAGCCCCAACATCCCTATATATGTCCATATATTCCAAACACAAGATTTTCTTCTAAGACTGTTCAATTTCTAAGCATTTATTCTGTGCTCCAAGAAAAACCTGTGCAAATATCAAAGTTTGGTTAGGAGAATTACCTTTAAAAATGATCCATGTCCAAACAGTCACCTTCAGGAAAAGACAAGTCACCTTTTGGTATTTAATAAATCATAATACCTTTTATTAAGTCAATTTATACAAATATAAACATGAATAAATTCAACAAATACATTCTAGCAAAAGAATGAACATGCATTCAAGCACAAAACTGTCTTAATTCTTTTCACAAAATAATTCATATCTGTAAAACCATATGTCCCATTGTCCTGTATACAATAATACAATGTTTGGATAGTCCAATATATTAAGAATTTCATGTGGTTTATTTACACGTGGAAAAACTATGACTTTTGTTTAATGATTGCAACTGCAGCTTTGTGCAACTCCATATTGCCAGTTGTTGTTTTAATTGTAATTTTTTCATATATGCACGCTTGTGATCTAAAGACCACAATATTTAATGATTCATCAATATACTTCACAGCTCTTATGATGGCTTTAATTTTGTATACAACCCTATTTTACGCATGAAAATATTCGGTTTGATTTCTATCTGATCACAGGATGTTCCCATTGCAATATATTGTGGATTGATTTTAACCATCTTTAATATGAGCATATTTTCAATGAGGCGAATAATCCAGATTAAAAAAAGTAAAGGAAACAAATTCACTCTGCTATCTGGTTGAAAGGGAATACAACCGTGTCATTTTATCCTGTCATCATTACCACTCAGGGACATCTTTAATGTATGCAGACTGGGGTAGACAGATAGTTCAATCATTGAGACATATATCATTACTGTGATTCTGCTTAAACATCAAATTTAAAAAAAAAATTGGGTTCTTCCTAGTCGGTAGTAGTAAAATAATTGAGTGTCTGTTATACTCTGCCCTTCAAAAAAAGCCAGGATTTAACTAAGCAAATACAGCCTCCCATTGGATAATTACTGCATGGAGGATTATCCAATTATTATTTCAAGTGGCAAAATTTTAGCCCAACTGATGCCGCGAGTAATCTCTTTTTTTAAGTAAACCACTATTATTAAGGCTAATGTAATAAACAAGGCTTTAATTTGCTAAAGAGTGAAAAGATTGGACTGTTAAGTGGTTGCTGTAGTTAGTCAGGTTCAGCAACGTTATGTGAGGTCAGCTGACTACCTCAATATTTTGAATGACTAGGTTGTTCCATCTTTTTTTCAGACATATTTTAAGATGACCATGCCAGTATTCATCCAGCTCATATTGTGAAAGAATGGTTCAATATTTTCCTGTATGGAAAGTGGATCAGATTTGATCTGACTCGATTCAATTAGATTCAATTTGATTAGATTAGATTCTGCTGGCCTCTTTAGAAAAGTTGTACTGTCACATCTTAAAATAGTGTCATAACATTAGAAAGTTCATAAGCCAAGATGATGTCTTATTTCTAAAATGGTTTACAACCTTAGTCTACAAAACCTTGGGAGACTTTCTGCGATAAAGGTAGAGTGCTGATGGTGAAGCTATAAAGTGTTAATTGAAACATCAGTCCTATTATCTGTCCAATTAGCCAGAAAAACTATTCTAGAAAAAATATTTCTGTGCATTTGTCTTATGTACTGCCAAAGCTCTTTAAACACTCAATAACTGGAGTGTTTTATTGAGTCTTGTCTTTTAAGTGAAGAGGTGCTCTTTTATCCTTTTTCATTTATTTGACATCGTATGCCCTGCTCACACGAAATTGCCTTGTCTGTTGTGGAAAATAAAAGAATTAAGACCTTGTCTAATCTTCTTGCCAAAAAAAGTCGCTTCCTTCCTTCCTTCCTCCCTCCCTTCCTTCCTTCCTTCCTAATACAATTTACAATTTCTTTTGTAATTTGAATCTATTAAGATTTTCATTTGAGGCCCCTTCCCTCTACAATACATATAAATTAGCTGCAGATACACACTGGATTTAGTTCACACCTCCCTGAGTCCCTAAGCACTGAGGACTCCCTTGCCACGTACTATCATAATACACACAACCATTTTTCTCTCAATGATTGTTTCCTACATACACTCACACTCACGCATATCCTTAATCTTAATATCTAACCACTTTCCTTAACACCGCACAATAAACCTGCCAATATTTTGCATATTAAGAATAACAATTATGTTGTTATTGTTGTATTACAGGTTTAGGGTCAGAATGAAGAATGCAGTGGATTTTCTCATATGTGGGTTGATAAACAGAAACGATGATATGCCACTGTGTAGATGACTAAAAGAGCAATAAAATCATGTGTATCCCTGTATCTACTAAATCAATGTTTTATTAACTGCTACTACGAATAGTTGTGTAGGTCTGAGATTGATTAGTCAGATTCTACAATTTCCTCCCCAAATAAATGTCATTTATTGAATGGTGGTCTGTGTATAAGGAAGGCATTGTGATAATAACCATTTAGAAAGTGTGTGTGTATATATATATATATATATATATATATATATATGCAGTACATTCATTTGCATAACCTTAAACAATGTATGGTTGCACACTTCACTTCTCTGTTTTTAAGAGGTATCGACTTTATGGTTGTATATCAGTAATCACTCTGAACATAATGAATTAAAACATGCCCATAAAAGTAACTAAGTAAGTGTCACCACCGTCATTCATAAAATTATTTATTTATTTATTTAATAATAAAAAATAGATTTGAATAAGTGATGGAAGTATTGATGGTTTAAGCTACTTTTGCAGTGATGCTCTGTCTTAGCTAAATACATTTTGCAGCGGAGTAGCATCAGTGTGTAGTGAAACTTCATTTAACTTATGAAAACTGATAGCTTAGCTCAATACATTTTCCAAGTAGTAAACCATTCATTCATTCATCTTCTTACCTGTGTAATTCCTTATTCGGGGTCACGGAAGCTTGCTGTAGCCTATCCCAGCGCACACATAGGGCGAGGGGCAAGGGTTACCCCGGAACAGGTCACCAGTCCATCACAGGGCACACATAGACAAACAACCACACACACTAACATTCACTCCAAATGTGAGTCACCAAATAACCTAATGTACATTTTTTGGGGCTGTGGGAGGAAACCGGAGTACCTGGAGGAAACCCACGCAAGCGCGGACAGTACATGCAAACTTCGCACATGAAGATCCCCAGCCTGGGAATCGAATCTGGGACCTTCTTGTTGGGCTGACCGTGCTAACCATCAATGGTTTATTGGCTGTTTAGCGTATTTGTAGAAAATATGATATGGAATGTATTTAAGTACTTTTTGGAGAACCACCAATACAGTTTAGTCTGCCACAAGGCAAGTGGAATAAGAAATAAGGAATTGGAATTTGAAATGCTTAATTGAAATAACACTATTTTATTGGTATGTCTTTACAGTTACAGTAACGCATTTAGCAGACGCTCTGGTCCAGAGCGACGTACAAACAGTACTTATAGTTACATCCTAAAACATTTCACTACTGATACAGATACAATCACAAAATACATGTAACAAACTCCAAAGACTGTTGTAGAGCAAAAGGGTTTTTGTGTGAGTGTTTATGTGTCAAGGGAAAAGGTGTTTAAATGCATTTACATACTATGTATTTGTATAATTCAGTTAATATATGCTGTCTAATGCATGACCTGTTTAAAACACTGCAAAATGAAAGCAGTAATAATGACACATTCTGAGTAGAGAATCTTGGCAACATACATACTAGAGCACATGTTATATTAGCAATCAATTTGTTCATGAACATACTGTATGTTTTGTCAGGTTCGGTTTAGAGGAATTTGGAGAATAAACATGTCCTGCAATGAGCCCTGATATCTTTTTTACTTTAACCAACACTGGGTAAGTAAGATGCAGCAAGTTTTTAACACCTGGATTTGGGGATCCTCTGACATTCAGTTCTGTCAGGTTGGATGATAAATGTTGGTGGACAGACATTTTTAGGTCTCTCCAGAGATGCTCAATGTTGGTGAAAAGTTTTAATACTATTTTCTGTACCCACTGTACATGCCAAAATTATCCCACAGGGACTGTTGTATAGATAACCAGTAACACACAAAATAGAGTCTAAACATTCTCTGTACAACTTCAATACCACAATAAAAATGTTTAAAAAAAACAGGACATATAAAATCCAAAGAGTTCTATTTGAGTTAACAAATTTAGTCATTTAATAACAGCACAATTAGTAATGTCCTTGATCTTCTTGTTATACACCAGCACTGATTTTTACATTCATATCACCAACGTCTTTCCACCCTTATGGCACCTATCCCAGCGCACATAGGGCGAGAGGCGAGGGTACACCCTGGACGGGTCGCCAGTATATCTCAGGGCAACAAAGACAGACAACCATTCACACACACATTCACTCCTATGGACAATTTACAATCACCAATCGACCTAATTTGCATGTTAGGAGTACCTGGAGGAAACCCACTTAAGCGTGGGGAGACAACGCACAGAAAGATCCCCGGCCCGGGAATCGGGACCTTCTTGTTGTGAGACGACCGTGCTATCAACTGCGCCACCATGCCACCCTGAAGCTTTCTTGCCTTTAGATACTCAGAAGACTTCAGTTTCATACTGAAGATACTGAGTAATTACTTCAGAAGATCAATTGAAAAGTGAAATACTAAACAAAAAGTACATGGCCATCAATATGTCTAGACACTGTACATAGACTCTGCACAAAACACCTACTGTCTACATGTCCCACTTTATCCCACTATTAGTATTTATGTAGATAGATAGATAGATAGATAGATAGATAGATAGATAGATAGATAGATAGATAGATAGATAGATAGATA
>JAOTRA010000032.1:11935075-11959744 GCA_026260255.1 Pseudolaguvia tuberculata
CAGTCCATCTCAGGGCAACACATAGACAAACAACCATTCAAACACACATTCACTCCTATGGACAATTTAGAATCACCCATCGACCTAATCTGCATGTTTTTGGACTGTGGGAGGAAACCGGAGTACCCGGAGGAAACTCATGCAAGCGCGGGGAGAACATGCAAACTCTGCACAGAAAGATCCCGGCCCGAAATTCGATCCTGGGACCTTCTTGTTGTGAGGCGACTGTGCCATCCACTACGCCGCCGTGCCGCCCCACCGCCCCTAATTATACATTTTTTGTTGATTTTGTTTTGATACAAAATGTCTACTAAATAATGCCCTTCCAAAACTGATTTAAAATTTTGTCAAATTACTTTAGTTTATATATCTCATGGTTACAAAGATATCTAAATCTAACTACTATATTTGGGTTTGGTAAGAAGATGAATGAATGAATGAATGAATGAATGAATGAATGAATGAATGAATGAATGAATGTAAAGTTTAACTAAAACAGTTAGGAATATGGTGCTTTTGGTCTAAAAATACATTAACATGTTTTATTTTCTAGCTTCAGATGAGTACTTAAAGCACGTACACCATTCAAAGTTCCCTGAAAAGCATGAAGTACTCCTGAGAACTTGTCAAAGTGAGGCTTTTTTTCTCGACGTAAATCCACCATTCAGAATTAGACCAGCTGGCAAACATCTGCAACCACTCCTGCATCTCTACAAAACTGCCGGGAGCTCTTATACCACAAACACAAGCCTCATCCGAACCATCCAAGAGCTCCGGTTCAGCTGTCGGCTCTCTACATACTACACTACCATTTACTGTTAAACATAGCTCTGGCTGCTATTAGCAGGCTGCAATCTATAAGATTACACTAATCAACACCCGAACAGTACACGTCAATGCTTTGCCTTGGTCACACATTATAAAGACAGATGTGAAAGTGCTAGACTTGGCATTATAACAAGCTCTGCTATTTATTTAAACATAGAATGTGACAACCTGTGAAACAAAGTGCTAAGATTCTGGTGCCAAGAAATCTCCTAGTAAAAGGCCATTTTAAGTTTAATGATTACCACATGGACTTCAGTATAACAATCGATCTAGGAATCTTTTGTGATATGCGAAGAAAAACATTTCACTATATGTTGTACTCTGTATAATCATGTTTGTGAAAAATAAATTGACTTAAATAAATTGAGAAGCTTGCTTATTAAGATCATTCTTGACCAAAAACTTGCATCATGCCAGATGGAAATTAAGGCTGATTTGTACACAAATGCAAAATCTAGCTGTAGAAATGTTGCTTCAGTGTAAAACCATCTGTTGGAGGTTGTGTGCATTTTCAGAAAAGTATAAAAAGTATAAGAGTTAAATAGCAAACAAACACATGTTAAAAACTTGTAGTCAGGCTGTTACAAGATTATATTGAGCAAGAACAATCGACAAACTATTGAACAATAAGTCTTAAATTTGTGATTAACCTTTGCAATCCTGCAAGCATTTGGAGAATAATGCACCCTACATCCACGCCTATGGGAAAGATACAACACATTACTTGCCAATCAATGAGCAAGCATTATCTGTGCTAAACAGCTGCTATCATAATGAAGCTGCATCTCTAGTATTAAAAGAGCTTTTAAATAAGGATTGGGAGAGCAGGACTTTTTCCTCACAAATTGTGTACCTTAATCAAATCCGTCTGCATCTTTGTACATATGTGTCGCAAACCTCCTTCTGCCTGTAATTGAACCTGTTATCTTGCAAAACGGAGCAACATCTGGTGATGCGCATGAGCCATTGTTTATGATGTTGCGTTATAGGATAATCGGACATTAAATGAGTCATTTCTGTGCATTTAACTCTGACTGCATAGCTGATGGTTTAATTTGCTGGGCAATGAATTTTAAGTGTGTGTTGCTTAAAATTCTGTCAGCATTTTTCAAGTCACCACAAATTAAACAGATAGGAAAGTATAGGAATATTACGTGCCAATCGTCATTTGCAAACTTGTTAAAATTCTTAAACCGAGGCTTGCTCGAAAGTGACAGGATGGATATAGCAGCACCCAGCAATGCAGGAATTTTTTTCTCTACACTATATTGGTAAAAGTTTGTGATGACTTAAAAATAAGATTATAAGTTTGCTTAATCATATTCCAGATTTACTCACTGTAGATTGAGGTCCAATATTATAGTAAATTGAATGTGAGATTTGGGTTCATTCGGGTACAACAGTATTAGTGAGATCAGACCTTAACATCAGGTAAGGAGGTTTGGAGTGTAGTTGGTGTTCCAGTTCATCCCAAAGGTGTTCACTGGTGTTAAGATCAGGGCTTTGTGCTGAATACTCAAGTTTTTGAGTGCTATACAATACTAATACACCATGTCTTAATAGAGATCAAGGGCGTTATGCTCAGGGGCATTGTGCATTGTCATGCTGGAAAAGAGTCTCTTAGTTTTCGTGAAGGAATAATGTGATGCTACAACATACAAAAGCATTCTAGATATTCTTTCATATTTGTAGCACCATTTTTGGAGATAAATCTGATGGTCAGGTGACCACAAAATGCTGGCAATATATTGTGTAGAGTAAGTAATGTGCTAAACCTACCAAATAACAAACTAATTGTTTTTTTCATTTTTATTCCAATTTCTATGATAAAAAGACATATATACCTCAGACATGTTTAAATAATTGCATGTAAATTACCACATAGAATATTAAATTATAATCTAGCAGCACTAGATATTCATTTACATTTGATATAGTTGATATCTATTAACATTTCTAATCATAAGGTCTCTTTGTTTTACCCTCTAAGGAAGCAATTCAAGCTTCCAATTTGATTTAAAAACACTAAGCTAATTAAAAATGGCTCACAGAAGTGCACTCTAAAGAGCATTGCCATTGATATACTTCTCAAAATGGGTGTACAAGATAGAAAGGAGAACATAATGTATTTATTTATTTTGAATAGACTAGACTATATTCTAGTCAGAGTCCCTGTAGATTTGGAAACTTTCTAACATGTCTTAGCATGAGATCGAAACCCACCCTGGATGATACCAGGCCATCTCATTCAAACTCTTATTCATTTTCCTAGCAATAATATTTGATGAAGTTGATGAAAATGAAAGAATAAGTTAAAATAAAAAAAGATGGTAATGCAAGCTCAAGATCAAACCATGAACATTAAAGCTGTGAAGGGCCAAGGTTACCTGCTGCGCCAAATTGCAGTCTATCTATACAGAATTAATCTGCATCATTTTTTTTTGTCAGTTAGCAGTTTACGTCAGATCCACCAGGGGTCAGAAAGTATTGAATTGCTAAAATAACTAAAATGCATGGCTCCAATTAGCCTCTTTTCAGGATATTATTATCCTAGAGGTTTGCATCCTCTCTTCATCAAAGAACCTGGACCCTTCAAAAACACTCCAGATTTTGTATAAAAGAATAGAATAAATTGATTGCATCAATAACTGTAGCTATTTTAAAAGTCAGAGAACAAGTGTATATCCAGCAAAAGTGCATTTCATTACGCTTTTCAGATTTTTAGCTGATGAAAACTACACATGCCTGAGATTTGGCAGTAATGCCTGCCTTGCTCATAGTAATCTGCGTGAAGGGAATAATTCAATCTGTGAAATGAACATAATAGAGATCTCTTGTATAACTTGGAAAAAGCACCTCTGTTGCACATGATGTCACTTTTAAATAACAGAGACAGAAAAGCTTTGCAGCTCTCATGCATTGGAAAATATTTGGAATCAAACATTACCAACTTTTTGGCTCCTCAAAATAGAATCAGTTCAGGTCTTATGGTTCCACTCTGGTTTATAAAGTGTTCCGATTTTTGTTTTAAGCTTGTGTAGTCAAAGCGTTTGCTTCTTCATTAGTGTACAAAGGCTTGATTGTATTTTAACAAAGGCTTACACCAGTTGCTATGACACCATTTGATATGCAGAATGAGTGTATATATTAACAGTCCAGGGCCACTTCCTCATCACCTCGTCAAGGTGCCAGACAAATAACTGCCCTCATTATCTTAATATATCTTTGGGGTTTGTGAATATCCTCCTTAATTTGGAACACACCTGAATTAAAATGTGTTCATGCAGTAATTCACAACAATGTATTGAAGGCACTGACTAGACTATAATACTATTAACATAAAACTAGACATCAGTAATAATTTGAACAGCTTTTAAAGGAATATGACAGAAAGAAGAACACATTCACACAGACGATAGACATGTTTTTTTCCAAGTAGGATGTGATTCTGAATTAACATCCTTTGTTAATCCTGAATCAACATTCTAATCAACCAATCATAACCATCTAATGACATCAGTGTATGTCAACCAAACCAGCCTCAATCTATTTTTAAACTGAATAAATGCTGAAAATAGATTGAGGCGGGTTTAATCGACTGACACTGATGACATTAGATGATTATGACTGGTTAATTAAAATGTTTATCCTGGGCTAACAATGGAATGCATCACAATCATTTTCACCACACACAAAAATCTGCCCTATAGAAACAAATACAAAGGAGACACACAAAAAGGACTGCAAGGAGAAACAGCATATGAAATAAAACAGAGATCATCCTTCGATAGTCTCGTACAGAAAAGGAAGCATGAATAAATAACTTGTCATTCATTAAGTGGAATGATAAATTCTCCTCATAAATTTCCAAAAGGATGACAAGTGCTACATCAGAATCTGAAAAATGCTCTTTGAAATCTCTTAAATAAAGTGTCAGAAGTTTCCTCATCACAGCATCAACAGTTTTCTTCCAAACTATCCCATTACTGTGAAAAGACAGCAGAACATACTGAACAGAAAACACCCTTGTCCTGAAGCCCGGACATGCGAAACATTATCAAAATGTATAGATTTGTAATGAGACTCCTGCCAAAACCTGCATTTAATGCAACTGGTGTTAAAAATAGATGAAATTTCAAGAATAGCAAAAAGATTAATTAACTTATACAGTGTTAACGACTTCATGTTGCCATTATAGTTAAGATTTTATTTTAAGATTAAAGTGCCAAACAAAAGTCACAAATTAAATCCTTCATTGACATTTTGTCTACATATGCGAAGTTTATTTGTCTTTCTGTGTTAAATCAGAAATAACTAATTGTTGGGTTTCCTCTCAGTATTAATGAAAGTCAAGTTCAAGTTTGTAAAGGTAATAAAAATAACTAATAGTTTTTGCTTTTTGACAGTATACCTGCCACTGCCAAATTAGTTGAGCTATTCTTGCAGTGAAATAAATACACGGTTTTACAAACAATTTGAATGTGTATCTTTGTATTTAACTTGTTAATGACATGTTTAGGTTTTGCTGTTCTTTGCGCTTGATACAGTTTTTTCATTAAAGTTGCATTTTCTTATGGATACATATGGATATGTTTCATGCTAATGTTGTGCAAATGTGCCTTTCTTCTGTTTAAGCATCGTACATAGAACTTTTTTTTCTTCTTTGTCCTTCGTCTGCTCCCGTTCGGGGTTGCCACAGCGGATCCATGATCCGCACATTCGATTTGGCGGGGTTTTACGCTGGATGCACTTCCTAACGCATCCAAACCCTCCCATTTATCCGGGCTTGGGACCGGCACTAAGGCTACTCCCTAATAGCTGGGTATTTATGGCCAATTTAGACTCACCAATCCACCTAACGTACATGTTTTTGGACAGTGTTAGGAAACCGGAGTACCCGGGGGAAACCCACGCAAGCGCGGGAAGAACATGCAAAACTCCAGCACTGAATATAATAAGAATATAAATATATTTGGAAACAAAAAAGGAATTTTAATTCTTCCCCAAATGAAAGGAAATCACTTTGAAGATGTGGGGAAAAAACTAGTTGCAGATTTCTTCAACTGTAACTGCTATACAATTCTTGGCGAATGAGCAGTTGCTATGGAAACAAAAACATTACAAGACCAATAATATGTGTTTTAGGATGGAAATATGGGCAAAGACTTAAATTTTATACTAAAGAAACATTTTAAAATCACTAATTATAAGACAGAATCTTGGTTTCCTGGAATTAAAACGTTGCCGTTAAACAGGATGTGTTTTATGACTGGCCATGGACTGTGTTACATGGAGCAGAGCTGGACTGTGGTCTTACTGCCTTAATGAGCACTTTTGTGCAGTTATAAAAATCCCAGTGCATCGAACAGCAGCATGGAAGGAGGCACAAGTTATTTTGTAAGTACTGAAGGAAGAATTAGAGACAAACGTTTACAACGCAGCCACAACCATTGTTGCAGATATATAAGACATTAGCTGTCACTTGGAGTAATAGGTTCATTGTTTAATAGGTATGGAATAGAAGCAAAATAAAGTTAAAAAGTTAAATGGTAAAATGTGCTGCTGGAAAATCAGCTTTGGCATCACAATTAATTAAAGCACTCACGGCAGTAACTTAGAAATATGAAAGGGCTTAGTAAGAAATTTATTAGACAATGTAGGAGATGATCCACTGATTAAAATAAGCTGCTTATTAATTCTCTCCCGCTCTATAATTGTTAAAGTTCCTTATTTTATATGTTATGCTTTTACAAGTTTTATACTGAAAAGAACTGTTCAGAGAAAAAAAAAATAGAATTTGAAGTTCACTATACGATTCCTCAGGAATAGTATCCGATTATTTCTACATAAAAGTATAATATGGTATTCTGGTACCCAGAAGACATGCACATATGGGAATATTTTGGTTAATAAAGATTTAAAGTTAAAAGAATTAGTTTTCTATTTGTAATTTAATATTGGGTGAAATAAAGACATGGGGTTAGTAGCTTGAAATCTGAACAAAAGAAATGAAAGAAATAAGGAGTGTGATTGTTGTGAGAAGAAATGCTGCTGTTGCGTGTGCAAGGGTGTGCTCACTTACAGGAATAGAGCGACTGAGATAGC
Organism: Pseudolaguvia tuberculata; assembly: GCA_026260255.1. Taxonomy (NCBI): domain Eukaryota; kingdom Metazoa; phylum Chordata; class Actinopteri; order Siluriformes; family Sisoridae; genus Pseudolaguvia; species Pseudolaguvia tuberculata. The sequence continues at coordinate 11,942,009 of JAOTRA010000032.1, forward strand.
GGGCGGAGGGCCTGCTCAGGCCTGCGGTCAATGGATTGTGATTTGGTTCCTCCAAGCCAATCCTCCCATTGATAGAGGTTTTACTCAGACTGCTGCGGTTGTAGTTGCTGAAAGCCGAGATCTTAGCATTGCCATCGGAGGTGCTATAGAGATTACTGTTGTTGTTGACTTCATTGTGGAAACTGTTTGTAGCCAAAGTAGAGATGCTGGCAAATGTGGCACGGGGGACAGGGTATGATGGAGACAAGAAAGGAGAAAAGGGTGCAAACGAAGGTTGAGGGTTATTTGCAGAGTCTCCGGTGATGGCGTACAAGTTGCCCAATGAAGTGGCCAATCTGGAGTTAAGACAGGAGCTGAAAGGTGGACAGGGGAGGGAAGAAGTGTTGTGGTAAGGAAAGGAACATGTACATAGATTGGGGACAGGGTGGTGTACTAATCAGTGCAACACACTAAATATACAACACATGTTCTACATATCCCAACAGACACAGAAATGGGCAAAAGAAGTCTTTCTTTGGGCTAAGCCGCCATAGAGGTCAACATGGTCTATCAGCTACTCTATAAAAACAACATAAGAAAACTAGAGAATGCCATACTCTCCTATTACAAGAGAATAGGCCACTTCTTTAAGTAACCTAGCTGTTCTTCCGCATCAGCATATAGAGGAGTCACAGAGAGGAAAAAACACCACCAGCGGGCTGTGAAGGGAAATACAAGACAAGAGGGGGAAAAAGAAAGGAAGGAAGGAAATGAAGATTTCTATAATCAGACAAGCACAAAGGAAAATAGCTAAGAAAGGGAAAGTTAGGAAAAGCAGTGCAGTCTACTTATTGTAAAAGAGTGAAAGGCAGAGTAGAAATAAAGGAGGATTAAAGAACTATGCAACTCACCTCTTCAGACTGGTTGAGGAAGAAGACATTCGACTAATTCTCTTGGCTGAGGAAGAGGTAGCAGTAGAAGAGGATGACAATTTGGAAGCTTTGAGGAGGGAACCAGGACCTTGAGCACAGGAGCCAGTTAGTCTAGCGAGAGACAGATTTAAACACACATTTAGAGAACCTGAGACAAAGGACAATTTATAATATAAACTATATCATTTGTACAATTAATAGCATTATTGAATGTAATGTAGTCAATATCTAAATGTATTATTTAAGTCAGATCAATAAAATAATTATATACCTTATATTATGTAAGGGGAGGAAATTTTAACTGTTGTATCATTATAAATATGGTGCATGTTGAATGACACCTACATTAATCATGATGTACCTCCTGCCCTCAAACGTGCCGCTAAATACATGTGTATTTATTGTGAATAAATTTACATACATAATTACTTATAGTCTTTGTTGCTCGTCTATGCTTTGTGTGACCCTGCAACCTGTCCAGGATGTACTCCTGCCTTTTGCCCAATGTGTGCTGGGATAGGCTCCAACAGACCAGTGACCCCAAATCAGGGAATAAGTGGGTTAGAAGATGAATGAACAAATAAATGAATGATTGATACACAATGCAATGTAATTATGTAAATAATGATTTATATAAACAGAAGAATCAATAAGTCCATATAAAATTATATAATATTCACTAGTCAAAGTGGCGTTTGCTTCGGAAATGTCCATTAATTCATAATATGTGGCACCACATTGCAGATATCAATTGGGGGAAATTCCAATCTTTTCTTTTGAACATCCGTTTACTTAACTGATTATAATGAACATCAAACAACACATACAAAACAGCCATTTTTTCCTAACGTTAGAAAAAGTAAACTTGCAAAACTCCAAGTGAATTTGGCATTGACTAACTTGATGTAAAAAAATCCTTTAAGTCCCTACTTTGGCTCAGAAAGGAGCTATGAAAGATCCAGAAATAGCTTGGGAGGAACAATAAGGAGGCACTGGTATTGGCAACAGGGTCAAGGTGCAGGAAGGGGAGAGAAAGCACAGCGTTCTGCTACTACTCACTCCTCAGCAGCTTTTCATTATTAAGAGCTCCCTTTCTCTCCCTTAAAGGAGAGAAATGGATGAATGGGGGTTTTTAAAAAGCAGCTACAGAGTGCTTTCATTCTATCTTTATACATCTCTTTCAGTCAGACTGGGTCATTTCGCACTTTGAGACAAAAGCATCTGCGTAGTTTCTGCATAAGGTTGTGTCTATTGCGCAGCACAGTAACTAATAGGAGGACCATTCTGCCGTGAGAGGCCTGTTCTCTGACCACTCCTGCCACACTAATGCTAATTCAACAACCTCCTTTTAAACAAGTGTGCAGCCCCTAATTAATTTCTTCACAAAGTACTAAAAAGCAGATTATGCGCATCACCATGTGCATCATGGATATCTGCAGGTGATTGTTCGGCTCCTCTGGCAGTTGCTTCAAGAGGTTTTTTTAGCCATGGTTCATGTTCTGCATAATGTGTGTTCAAACAAGTATTGCTAAATATTAGCCAAGGAAAAATTGAGACAAAAAACGGTGTAAAATCCATTAAAACATACATCATTAATATTAAAGTACACAAGCGGTTAATCTGCGATGGACTGGCAACCTGTCCAGGGGGTACCCCTGCCTCTTGCCCTATGTGAGCTGGAATAGGCTTCAGCAGACGCCAGTGACCCAGGATTATGGAGTAAGCGGGTTAGAAGATTAATGAATAAATGAATGAGAGGTTAATTTCTTTTAAGCACCTCTCAAAGATTTTAAACAAAATCTAAAATTACTTGCATTCAAGATTAAATCAGCACTCTGACTACTTATTACAAAAGTAAATAGTGTTTTGTTAATCAAGCACAAAAACACACATCTCAAAGAAACGTCATATTTAAATGGAATGTTTTAGAATCTAGCCATGTTCAAGAACAAATACAAGATCTTCGAGACAAAGTGACTGCATGTTGCTATAGCAACCACACACTCGGCATCTGGCTCTGGTGTAATTACTTTAGTTCTATATCTTGTCTGAGAGGAACAGGAACACACCTTTTACCAGTAATTTTTAATTAATCTGTTAAAGGAAATGCTTTAAAAAAATAAATTAGATACTGCAGATGTTAAATTTAATATTTTGTGTATCTGTGTTTATATGAAACTTCACTTATAGCATGCATACATACAATATTTTTTAAATAATATTGATCAATTATCTTTGGTTCAATACCATTGTAGAACATTACTAAAGCCTCTTGTTAGTCTCTTCCTACCTCAGTGCTGTAGAGGTGGATAATCTGGGCTGCCTTCTGCCCTTTAAGGCACGTAGTTTATCTCCTTGAGTCATGACAAGACTGCTTTCACTGTATTCACCATTCTGTAAAATGAGTCAGATAGACCCTGTACAATTATTTTCTAAACACCTTTATATAAAATAATGCTTATTTCCTGCACCGGTAAGCCCATTTATAGGCTGAACATTAGGAGTTTGCTGTGATTGTGAATGATATCCTTGTAGTGTGTACATGATGTTTAATAATTAAAAAATAATTTGATAACGGAAACAAGATGCTGTCTTTCAGTTCTTTGATCATCTCTTCAAAATTGTAATGAGCACAAAGAAAAAGCATGCCTGGCAAAATCACATGCATCCCCTGCAAGCTGTATAAATAAGTGCATTGAAAAAGCTCTACAATTTCTTCTCACCTCTTCCATGCTGGCAGATCTGAGGAAGCTGCTGCGAACTGTCAGGTCATCCATGCTAGAAATCAGGTTTGAAACATTTCTTTCCTCATACATTCGCTTCGAGCGAAGCATATCCCCCTGAGCCCACAGATTCGTCTGCTTTCTACACAACAGAAGACAAGACAGACATTGAGGAACAAAGAAAAAAATATATATAATATGTAAAGAATACATAGAGAGTTGTGACAGTTTAGTAAAATAACTGATTTTTACTCAGTTCAGCACATTTATTACCATTCCCACCAGTGCAGCAATAATAATAATAATAATAATAATAATAATAGAAGAAAAAGTATGTTTTTAGTTTTATCTCGGTTACAAAATAAAAACGCTTACAAGAAAAGGCCATTTAAAAACAGATACATATATCATTAGTAATGTGAAGTTTTCTTTAAAGAGCTGGTATTATAGGAGTGATAACTCTTACTGGGGGAAGCAGTAACCTCAATAAACCAAGCAGATAATATTCACATCTCCAGCACTATCGAAGGCTTAGCAATTGCACAAGGCTGGTTTAGACAAGGGGGTCTGCCTTATCTCTTGACAGGCACTAACAAATATGCGTGGCTATGTGACTGTATGAACAACACACACTCATTTTCAGGTTTCTGCTGAATCCAGGCCCCAGCATGTACAAAAACCATTCACTGATTAATCATCCGGTCCGAGTGTGATTTCACTTCATCTCACCCACAACAAGCATGCTATATCAGTGTTGCATCTTCTCATCCTCCATAGGGGAGTGTTTTCTCCTACAACTTTGCTCAAGAGCATTTCCTGGCAGAAGCAGGATGAAAAGGGGTCAGATCTGTTTTATAATTGGAAGATACATGCTTATTAGCACACACTGGGTGCATTTATTTTACTGTATTTCTTTCCTCTAGCCTTGACTCTGAATTCCCCAAAAACAGATTAGATACAAAGATAATTTGTTCTTAATGGGGTTTTTTTAGTTAAAAACCCTTACCACATAAAATTGTCATACATACAAGCATAAACTTAAAAGGTGTATACAACTTTAATAGGTGCACCTCCTATCTAGTAACTTATAGCCAATGTATCATCGAAACCTTTAGCAATATTCATAGCAGTGGTTAACAAAACATTATAATATTTTATAAGATAATATTTCAAAGATTTAGTATCAACATATATTGCTATATAGTTTTAAAATGTTGCATGCCAAATTATTTACCTTTACTTTAATATTAAATTAACCCCCTGAGTGTGTCAAACAACTTCATCCTTTGTTCCTGTAGCTTTGCTGACATATTCTGCCATCAGAAGCCTCAGAAACAAGATTTAGCAAAAGAATAAGGGCACCTCTGACGGTCAGCAAGGTAATATGATAATTGTTTTAAGGTTTGTGTAAAGTTAAACTGAAGTTTAGTATAGAATTTAGTATAGCAGTAACCCTCAGACTACTCTTTCTCTCAGATTTACAATTACAAACAGGGAAATGTGAGATTTCAAATAATGTGACTAACATATGAAATCTCTAAAATAAAAATCTCAAATACAGTAAGGCCAATATTTTTCATGCTGATGGATGCATTTTGAATTAATTTAGTAATATTTAATATTATAAATGACCTGTACATTTCTGAGTAAGCGGTGTAAGCAGTAAGGGCAACATGGCTTTAGGCCTCTCTGCTTGCAACTGACTAAACAAAATAGTGCAGCGGCTTAAAACTATTTATTCGCATATGTTAGTAATGGGCGGTGGCGTAGTTGGTTCAAACCCAGTACAACAAGGCGGCCCCGGGTTTAAGATCTTTCTGTGCGGAGTTTGCATGTTCTCCCCCCCGCTTGCGTGGGCTTACCCTGGGTACTCCGGTTTCCTCCCACAGTCTAAAAAACAATGCAGATTAGGTCAATTGGTGATTCTAAATTGCCCATAGAAGTGAATGTGTATACGAAAGGTTGTTTATCTATGTGTTGCCCTGAGATGGACTGGCAACCTGTCCAGGGTGTACCACCACCTCTCAACCCTATGTGCGCTGGGATAGGCCCCAGCAACCCTGAATTAGGGAATAAGTGTGCAAGAAGATGAATGAATGAATGAATGAATGAATGAAAGTAACGTTACTGTTATACAAAAAACATTTTATGTTGCTTTTGAACTTGCTGATAGATCTTTTTGGAAAACCAGTTTACAGGTTTCACCAGATTTTATTTAACAGTCAGAAAAACAATGTTCCTAATGTGCTGCCTTTAATCCTCCATATGTACATAAAGTCTGCAGGCTCAATTGAATAATGCCACGTCTGTTTCTGTTTTTAATAAATTTGCAAACAAGTCTGCTTGTCAGGGGACGAGCATGTTACTTACTCCTCTAGAAAGTGTTGTTGCGGTCCAATGATAGAGCCGGGCCTACAGATACGAATCCATGCAATAACTTCAGCTGCCGAAAATCGATAGTGTTTCATCAGGTAGCAGCCAATCAGAGTGCCCGTCCTGCCCAGGCCGGCTGTACAATGAAGAAATTGCATATTTAACAATACAATAACCAACTGTGGAGGAAAAAGTGGTTAAAACAAAGTTTAAGTCTGGATCTGTACATCATGAATTACATGGTGCTTCAAATGGCTCATCATATATTAGCAATCTACACGTATGACACACTAGTATTACAGTCATGTTCCATCAGCAAAAAAAGAGACCATTTTTTAAAAAGAACTTAACAGTGATTGCGGTTGTAAAAAAAAAAGGCTTGAGAAACTACAGATAAGCGTGTGAACATTGGAATTGCTGAAAATGAATGTCGCTATGCAACAGAAATAAAAATAGCCGTTTGATACTAAACGCTTTATGCAAAAAATGTATTTTATTACACACTATCACATTTATGTATTAGTGCAAAAATTGGTATAGAGTAAGAAAAAGAACCCACAATAATTTATAATTCCAGTAACCATTGTAGTGCATATAAATTATACAGTATAAATGTGTCATAATGCAACTATATGCTCTTTTTTATTTAGTTAATTCTCCAAACAGCTGTGTCCGTTTTAAACCTTTTGGGTTTTTTTTAGTTAAATATGCACCTTCTAGCAATGCTTCTGGTGTCAGTTAAAAACAATGTCTCTCAAAAAATGTAAGCAAGTTTCCTTATAAACAATCAAAAAATTAACAAATTATTAGCTCAAGTTCATAACCAGTGGCATCAGAAAATAAGCCATCTGAAATCAGAAGGGTATACCTTTTTCTCTGAAAATCTTTGTATAGTCCTGACACAACAGCACCACCAAGTGGAAATGTCACTTACTGAAAACTAACCAAATGGACAAATTTTTCATGATCTACTCACCTTTACAGTGAACAGCCACTGCACCATCCGTGCTCTCAGAAATATGCAGGAAGCGGCACATGATAGCATCACTGGGTGTGCTGCCATCCACAAAAAACAGGTCATAGTGATCAAAGCCAGCATCTGTGAAGCGCTTGGAATCGTAGATCTTCTTGTTGAGGCGAACGATAGTAGTGATGTTGTGTCTGCGAAAGTATGGGAAGTAGGCCTCAGGGGCATGGAGAGGATAACCTATGTTTACCAACCAAAAATATTAAAAAAAGAAAAAATATAATTAATTACAAATGAGTTATAGAACATAAACAATGAGAAATAAAGTTAATTTGATATTATTTATGTTTTTGACAAGCAAGATATCAGCATTTGTCCTATACACAAAATTGCCAAAACTTGTGGGGCCACATGACCATTAGATCCATTATGCGATTTCCCTCTAAACTGTTGCTACAATTATGGAAGCCCACAGTTGTATAGAATGTTTTTGTATGTTATACAACCTATTCTTGACTATGACTAAGATTATATTATTCTTTCAGTGGAACTAAGAGACTCCAAAATTGTTCCAGCATGACAATGAACCTGAGCACAAAGCCAGTGAGCTCCATTATCACATGCTGTGTTATCTTTAGAGTGAAAATAACCACCACTGAATGCCAACAACAGACCTCATTACCTGATAGTGTCCAACCTAACTGTAGGAGCTGAATGAAATGATATCTTACATTCAAGATTTAAGCGCCACTCTTATAGTAAGCCTTTCCACTAGAATTTAAAGAAATGGCAAAATGGGAATAAATCTGAAATAAGATATTTGAAATTATATTCGTTTTGATCAAGTTTCCAAAAGTTTTTGACAATAGTGTACTAGCTCAGGCGGTATACATGGAATAAAAAATAAATAAATATTGTATGGCTGACATGTTATTTCGCAGTATTGATCTATGCAGTTATAACACACAGCCCTAGTCAACATGTTTTATGATACCTTTGTGACAGAGTCAAGCCTGTCATTACTAAAAAACAATAGAACACAATCAAGTGCCACAATGGTTTCACAAATCATTTTTCTTTTAATGCAACTGGCAAAACTGAGCAATACAAAATATTACAGGTGTGTTAACAACACCAAAACAAATGACAACATGAATCAATCTTTTAGATATATTTGTTCATAGATGACAGGGTAAAAATAACTCACCATTTTCTACTTTACTCTTTGGGTGAGGCCCACTGAAAGCCAGGAATTTTCCAGGGACGATCCAGTTGAAGTCTCCATTCTCTACACGCTGGTGACAACAGGTAAATGCAGAGGGTTGTAAAGCAAATATAATTGGAATTATTGACAAACAGAATATGGTAGCACTGTTCACCTAAAATACCATATATAGTTTTTTAATTAAAACTGACACAAAGCACAAAACAATTGCAAAGGTAGAGCGCTGCCAGTGTAATGCTAGAACACAAACCTCATAGTGCTCATACTCAGTCACATCAAAAGACTCAAAGTTCAAGAAGCCATGCTGCAGTGCCTATAAAAACACACATGCCAAAAAAGTTTTACATTGTTCATTTTACATCTAAAACGGAAACATTTAAGCCAGTGTGCATCTCTAGGAGCAGACCAATATTCATTAAACACACAAAACCTACAATATATTTCAATTACATGACATCCAGCCTAAGATGTAAAGCAATAAATAGACCTCCCTTTTTCTAGCATTGGAAAAAATACTAGGTTAAAAAGGTCCTTAGGATAATGGCATTGATTAGCATGTTCATCTGGCAGACAGAGATAAATCACAAAAGATGCACTAATGATGGAGCTTATAGTCAGTATCAATATTAAGGTAGAATTACTGTAAATTCTGCTCTGCAAAATATGTTTACGTCATGTCTTCTGACAATCTATTGCTCATTTATTTAGCCAACCTATTCATCCTTTTGTTAATTTACTCCTCAATCTCTCTCAATCCATTTTGTCTGCCATCATACAATCCAAGTGTACAGCTACTCTTTTTTTTCCCACTGAGCTTTTCATACTGAAACAAACGTTTAGGAATTCTGCCGTGAATTCGTTTTCTGCATCAAACCTGTAAATTTTTGGCACTGCTTGATTATGTGAAAAATATAAGCAGTTTTGGATGATACATTTATATGCTACTATGCTGGTGTCCACCAAACCCAGCCACAAGGCGGCCAGTTTTGTATCAAGCCTGTAAGTTTCAAGTATACCTAGCAAGAGCAGATACGTTTGATTAGAGTTGGAGGCTAAACAGAGTTGTGTTCACTGATTTATGGACAGCTTGTTAAAGCAGCAGGCAACACAAAAGCTCACTGACAATCAGCACCTTATTAGGAACATCCGCTGAGCTTAATACGTGTGGCATGTTTTAATAAAGCCAAGTTGTAGGAGGAGATATTTCAGACAAGGGAAGGAAAAATACATGATTTGTTTGTCTTTAAGCTAAAGTATTTCTTTTTCTAGAGGGAGTGATGCTGTGATAATAAAATATCTGAAAGATTGTCAGTGTGTTCTACCAGACTACGACTGAATGCTTTGATGAAATGGAAGTTTCCTATCTGAGAGAGGCATACCGACAGATGTCAACGCAACACTGTGCTCTTCAAGATTCAGCTTTCTGGTGCCATCTTTTGATTCAAAACATTTTGTTTCCCTCTTGTATATATAAATTCCCTGTCATTTTTGATTGCACCATGTTTACAGATCTTGGGTTCCATCAGAAATCACATCCTTTGATAATGTATTATCTCCCGGAAGTATGCATATGATGTACACTTTTGTCATTTCTCGAACTACCTCATGAAATAGTAGTCATATGCAGATGTAGTAACAGTGCTTTAATTACAAAAAGAAGAAAACATTGTTCCCTGCAGGTAAATTGCACTAATTCATCATTATTCATCTTAAATATTCATTTCTAATCTTCTTATTCTCTCATTCAGGATTATAAGGGTTTGCTAGAGTCCATCCCAGAGCAAAATATGGAGAAAGGCAGGGGTATACCCTGGAAAAGGTCCCATGCAGGACCACTCAGACGAGCAACCACACACACTCACACTCCCTCCTATGGCCAATTTAGAATTACCAAACAACCTAATTCATCAGATTTTACCTTTCTTTCTCTTATTCCATCTCTCTCCAGATAGCCATCTTTCTGTTTACAGATCAATAGCCTCATCTCTCTCCCAATCACCATCATTCTAAATGTTCTCTCTGGAACTCAGTCAGTCTTTTGTCTTTTGGAACTCAGTTCATTTACTCTGAGCAGAAAACTGTCTAATGGCTCAAAGGAGGTGGAAGCCTCCTACAGCCGAGGTTAACATATGTATGTTTCTGTAATTTACAAAGAATGGAGAACCGAGTGACTAGTTTAAATAGTACTGTGCAAACATGAACACATTGTGAATATTTTGAGAGAAAACCAGTTTGTATGCATTGTTGCTTCTTTAAATCTGTTAGGTGTGGTTCCAAAAAAGTGCACCATGACCATGCCCTTTTACATTGTCTGCAAACAGAGTTTGAGCTGTGTGTGTGCGTGTGTGTGTGTACATGATCACTATTATCATTTCTGAGACGTATCACTATGTAATGGTTCCTACTACACTCCTCTTACCTTCCTGATTCCTTGCAAACAGTCAAGAACAGTCAGGTTGTATGTACAATTTCCAAACGATGCATCTCTAAAACAAAAAACAAAAGGGAAAGCGCACAATGAAGTAAATAGGATTGAGAATGTGGGTGTTTTGGACTGTTAGAATCCATTAAAGTGTGTAAAAAATTGTAAAACATAAAATAAAAATCTTCAACTATTCATTTGTTTACCACAAATTCTTTACAGCGTTTATTTTATTTTTTAATAAAAGAACAGATGCTACTGTTTAATTCATGTATAATCCCAAATGTAGCTGTAAACAGATCTGTAAACAGATTGATGACAAACCAAATGGCAAAAAGGTCACGGTTCTTTTCGTTTCATTCTTACAGTTTGGTATTTGGCAGATGCTCTTATCCAGCGCAACCTACATTTTCTACTTTTTTTTTTTTTTTGGTAATACAACTGAGCAACTGTGGGTTTAAGGGCCTTGCTCAAGGACTCACAATGGTTGCTTGGTGGTGGGAATTGAACCCTGGTCTTTCTGGTATTAGTTCAACACCTTAACCACCAGGCTACCACTTTCCCATTCTTTATTTCTACCATGTGTTTGTCACTTGACACACTTTCTCTTGGCTTAAAATTAAATGGAAAAATGGTCTTATTATTACTGAAAACATTTCACTGAAATGGCGAATAGAAAATGTTTTTAATGAAAGCACAACAGCACAGTCATAGACCCACAGAAATGTTCTGAGGTTTCTCATGGGCCTTTGTGTTCATTTTTTCAACCCTTAATACTTGGCACAAGACAACAACTACAAAAATGAGGGATTACAGAGGCTCTGGTATTCGAAAATCACACAAAGGTAATTAAGGAAAAAGGTCCAAAATGAACTCATTAACTGAGGTGTGTGAGAGAGAGCGAGAGAGTGTAGATTTGCTCAGGATTCTGCTGGGATTTCTGCACTCGCCTGCGCACCTCCTGCAAATTCTTGCGCTTCTAATGCCAGAAGGCATTTGTGTAAATGCTTTAAGAAATATCACTATGAAATCAGCATTGTTCATTTAAAATTATAATTACTGACGTTCAAGGCTGGTTTGTGATGTTTTTCTTGGATGCTGGCTGAAGATCTGAATGTTTTACATCATGTACATTTTATTCAGGCTCCAAGCTGATAAACAGAGCATCAAACTTTAAAAATTAACAGTACAGCTCATAATTAATCAGAACATTTGAAATTGCACCATGACCCAGAGGCCATGGATCTCTCTGCAACTGCGATGAGCAGGGAATTTTGTCAATCTTTTATAAATTATCAATCGGTTGTGTGATTAATGCCAAATATCTCTGGACCTCCTTTAGGAATCAGTGAATGAATGTGCAAATCTCAGAATTCTCTCAATGTTTATAGAACAACAAATTATTAATTATACCCTTAAATGTTAAAACGTCTTAATTTTACAAAGCGTACTGTTCTAAACCCAAACATTAGAAGAACATTCATAGAAATACATTATTCACATTCATAAACATTTATAGAAGTCAATTGTATGAATAAACCAATTTAAAGTGAAATGTTTGACACATGTTTGACATGAGCTTAGTTGGAGGCAAAGCATTTGAATCTCATTGACATACCAAACAAGGAGATTCAAAGCACCACAAGTAAACAAGATTGACCAGATGGTGGCCAAATTAATGCTTCGACAGATACAGTTATAAGTTATTGCAAGAGCTAGTTAGCAGTATTTAGCAATCATGCTACATGTAACTTCAGGAAGAAATGAAAAGGAAAGGAGCAACATTTCAGCCTAATATCCACCCTGCTTCTTGGAAAACTGGGTGTGGAAATCTTTAATCTGGACCATCAAACCATAAACTCAAAGAAATCTGTATTATCAGTGTACATGAAATTTAAAGTTTTAAATTTAATTTAAAGCCATTTTCCCTCATTGCGATTATATCTGCATTCTACCAAGATTTTCACAGCCGCTGTCTTACCAAGCAACAAGAACAAACCATACAAGTAAAAGAAGTCATACATTGCACATCGTGTTAGCCTTAAAAATATCTTGAATTGTTAATAACTTATCAGTGTATTTACTTCATGTATTGTATAACTTCAACTGTGGAAAATTACGTAAGCGGATTTCTCCAGAGGAGCCATGGCTACCAGAGAACACGGACACTTTGAATGCTTTCTTTTCATCACTAGAACAGCAGTGTATTCTGTAACAAGCATGTCTTTGTGATTAGACATGGGTACAATAAAGAGTAGTGAATAACAAAATTATAGAGGGAAAAAACTGGACAAATTATCCATCAAACCCACTAAAATGCAAACTTACTGTAGAGGCTATATTTGATGAACACTTCAAGTGATACAAAAAAGATCAACAGGGTAAACAAATCTCAAATGTTAAGGTGGAATATAAAATGTGGCAGTGACTCAACACTTGCCAATATAACCATTAAAAGGCTCAGAGGTATAGAGTTGGATAATAAAATTTGATTGTGGTTCTGAGTAGCATGTCCGAAAAAAACCTGGAGGCTAGATAAATATTTGCTACACTGCAAGCTGAGACAAGCCTAAAGGATTAAAAAAAAAAAATCAAACTCTATACTATAGCACAAACAATTGAAATCTGAAGCTAATCTCTATGTAGGGTGATAAATTGGTAAGAGCCTGATAGAGTAACACACCCACACAGGGTGAAAAGCAAGCACTTCTTGGGTTTACCTTTACCTTTAATTTTTTCTTACTACACATAAAACACATGTCTACAGCTGTATTGCATGTAAGAAACAGCCCTGACATTTCTCACCTGAATGGCAAGTAAGAGGCATTAGAGCCAGAGATTAAAGCTCTGTAGGCTTCCTCTGGAGTTTTCTTCAGATAAATCACCTGGGGGAGAAAATGACAGGTTAGTGTGCATATACACTTATGCCTTCATATAACTACAGCCTAATAAGCACCCATTATAACTTTTGAACAACCACAAAGTGCTCTTCCATAAGAAAGAAAGGGGGAAAATGACGGACAGAAGAGCTGATAAAATAAGTTTCTCCATCTGGCTCCATATGATTTAGCACAGGTTTCAGAACACACAGGATTATTACACACTGAAGAAAAACCATTACTGCTACACTAATTGGAGAGAAGATACAGTGAGGAGAAATGTGTCATAGACCTGCGATTGAATACAGGCCTGAGCCACTCTGATTGTACATTGACGTCACAAGGACACACAAACATGCAAACAGGCACTTGGAAAAAAGACAACTAGAAAAAAAAAAAGAGCATGGAAAAGAATAAAATAAATAAAGATAGAGCCTGATTGAGAGAGTGAGAGACAGCTTGATGGGATGGGAAAAGAGAGGGGAGGGTGTTATCATATTGTGCAATTCTCTAGTTGCTTTATTTCTCATTTGTTGTATAACCCTATACACCTTGTCAATACGATAGTCATCCCACGACCTTTCAACCTCTGAGACAGAAATAAAGAATAAGAGTCCAGAGAATAACCAAGGCAAAAAGACTGATACAAATAGACAGAGTGATAAGAACATAATGAGATTCACATTAAGCAAGTTCGTGTTAAGCAGCTCAGCAGGCTACTGATAAAACAGGACAAGACATGTCTTCGTAACAGCCAATGTCTAGAAAGACATCCAGTGACATTTTAGTTTCAGATTATTCAAATGCATCCAAATAATTCATTATTCTCACAGTTCCATTTTTGCTGGCTTTTGATTTCAGGTTAAGCCTTTGCTTACAGAATAAATGTATCAAGAACTAATCAAAGTTCATGAAATCGCTTGTTATCTGACAAACAATATAAAAATACAACAGTGTAGTGAAGTTTCCAGATGGTTCGAACATGTTGGTGTTATTTTCATTACAGCAGAACATACAAACAACAGCTCCACAGAGAACACCCGAGTGTGTGAAGTGGCGCACCTCCTGATTTGGGCGAGTAGGTGTGTGAATATGGGTTATCAGTGGTGGTAAAATAACTAATAAAAAGATTTAACTTATTATTTATTTATTTATTTATTTATTTAAGATGTATATATACACACTGTTAAGGTTCACTTTACATTTATTTTACAATTTGTTTAAACATCAGACATGAGACACAATTTAGAATTTACAGACAATCATTTCCTAAGTAGGAATTTTCAGTACTCTGTCCCCCACTGCTTGTTGGTCCACAAATTCCAAACCAATTCGATCTTACAGTAAAGCTAGGCACAATTTTTTTTTATATTTACACAGGTTGTCAGCGCAGCGATAATGAACAAAAGATCCTACCAGCAATTCTGTAATGAAGCACAATGCTAATTTAAGACCAGGTTCAGAGTTCAGGCTACATTTAGCCCAACAAGCAGTGTGCACATATCCCTGAGAGAGTGTCTTTAAAGTGACACTCTGACACTTAATTAGTTCGAACACAAAGAAAAGTCAGAGCTTGTGGTTTTATGAGGCCGCTGATGATGGGCTTCTGTCCCTGTACTTTTACGTTAATAACAACAATAATTTAAGTCACGATTCCCTTCAGGTGCTTGCCCTAGTATTTCTATATGTATATAAAATGTTATTAGAGTTTACTTACTGATACACAAAACAGATTATCTAATAGTTGGGTATTCTTCAGCAAGAAAATTTATTGTTTAACATTTTTACTGTTAAATGTAATCTTGAAGACCTCTGGGTTTTGTGGTCATCAGTTTCTGGAGTTTTATTGTTGGAATTTGGTCAGCTTATACTTGATAAAGTTTCCAGCTGCTTCCAGTTATTGTAGTTGTCTTTGATATATTTGATTTTAATGCACCAAATGGTCTCTGTAGGTGAAAGATCTAGACTGCAAGCAGGCCAATTAAGCACCCAGACTTTTCTCACTATGAGGTCATGCTGTTGTATGCAGTATGGCAGTATGTGGTTTTGCATTGTCCTGCTGAAATACACAAGGCTTTCCCTGAAATAGACGTCACACTGATAACATGCTCGAAGATCTCGCTCCTCTTTAGCCAGTAGGACACAGTGTCCATGATTTCATACTTGAACTCCTCTGATCACAGAACACTTAATCAGTCCATTTTAACTGAGCCATGGCCCACAGGACAAAGTGACACTTCTGGACTATGTTGACATATAGCTTTCATTTGGTATCTGCAGACAGCATGGCAGGTTGTGTTTAAGGACAGTGGTTTCTGGTCCCAAAAAAAAAAAAAAAATTGCTCTGGAATTCGGATTGTAGTTTTACTTTAGACTCTGGAAACGCATCCTGTAAATGTTGAATAAACGTTGGAGCCAATCCACGAGTTGTTACTAAAGGTAATAATACAGTCAATGTTTGCATAAATTATATACAAACCTCTATTTTTTTTTTTTACAGCCAAAAGGAGTAAAAGTAAGCAGATACATAATCAGTACATTAAGTCTGTACATGTACTTTTTGTTTAGCTATGCTTACAAACACACCTAAAAGGTCAGGGACAGTGTGAGGATGGGTTGTCTGTGCCGCTATTGCCTTTATATTCATAATTTACATTTCAACACTTTACACTCCCACACACACACACAGCAAAAGGAAACTGTAGTATCACCACATACAGGCAGCACCAACATGTCACAGGCTAGACGCTTTATATGTTTACAAATGATTCTAATAAGATGGACACAACACAGCGTTCTGGGTTTAGGATTCTCACTCAAGAACCCATAAGGATGAGGTTTGACCCTGAATTGACACAACCGCAGTCAGCAAAATAAAATGTGCTGTTCCTTTGAAAAACTTTTCAGCGATTCAGAAGCATTAAAAGCCAGGCATGCAGCTGGGTTTAGAACTCATTACTGCAGTGCACAGCTGTACTACCCTTTTGTCTGTCTGACAGTCTCAGCTGTGTTCCATCTTCCACCCACACGCTTGTCCCGTTTCCTACAGACTAATGAAACCCGGCCACTGAAAGCCATATAGTCCCCCACATTGTGCAAATACAATAACCGTGAACTCAACAGCGTTGGTATGCCAGTGTGTCCCATTGCAGGGCATCCATAAAGGCCTCCCTCTTTCCAAGTACCAGTCACACACAAGCATCTGTCAATGGTGCCCCTTCAACTAAAAGCCTTTTAAATCCTCCACTGTTTGAGTGTCCAACTGTGAGGGACTGGGATTAGCTGCTGTGACAGTAAAAACACACACTGTACATTTCAGAACGATTCCATCAGCATAATGGTCTACCCCACTAAAACACCCCTACCCTCCGCTGTCAGCTTATATGTAATAGTTATGTTATCTGTTTATTGGTGTACAGGAAGGAGAAACATTATTCAGTTAAAATAATACTCAGAACTTAATAGAAGCTTGTCTCACATTAGAGTCTAGACAAGTTAACATACACATGCAATTAATTGTAATAAGAGTGTGTGTCAAATGACTAATTTAGACTAGTTTTCGCCACAAGCCAAGAACTCTACTTGCTACTGTATAGCAATCACATGTATTGTACGTGTCATCCGCATTAAGCTAAAACTATTAATATTTTTCCCCAATTTGCATCAACATACATTTTAACTGAAAAATAAAATGTTACTGTTAGATTTTTTACATAAAAAATTTGAATGGTAAATTATATTTATTTACCACAAATAGTCAAGAAGATGGCATAGACCAAAACACAACTGATACAAAATGACTTAAAGGACCGGGTCAATACGGAACGTTTATTAAAGGAATTTAAAATACAAGAAAATGTCTATGTTCATAAAAGCTTATCTGAAATTTATTGTGGATAGAATAAGGTTACGTGGAATATGGGGAAATATTGTGAAAATCAATAGAAAGGATTAAATCAATAGAAAGCAAAGGGAGATATGCAAAACGATTATATGGAGGATAGAGAGACTGGGTTACTCACCGAGTAGGCACCGATGAGAAAAGCAGCATTTGCCCTCTTGCGCTGGTCAAAGTTGGTGTAGTGCACAATCCGCTTCCTGGTCAGTGTAAAAGACTGGAAAGCAACACGAGAAATTAAAACTAGAGATGGGAATAAAGTTTTTAGTATTTTTAAAGAAAATGGAAAAACAAACATTTGATTAAAGACAAGCGTTAATAAATAAAATTATATATAT
>JAOTRA010000032.1:11999569-12011813 GCA_026260255.1 Pseudolaguvia tuberculata
CACACACACACACACACACACACACACACACACACACACACACACACACACACACACACACACACACACACAGACATTTTGGGCTATGATATTTTATATATTAAAGCAGGTGTGAATTCATTCATTAATTCATCTTCTATTCCCCTTATTCCCTCACAGGGGTTTTGCTGGAACTTATCCCAGCGCACAGGGGCGAGAGTCAGGAGTACACCCTGAATAGGTCACCAGTCCATTGTAGGGACACATAAATCCCCTGATGTTTTTGAGTAAACTCTCCTGACTGTTGAAATCAAAAACACTCAACAGGTAATTAATGTAATTTTGTGTAGGTGTTTTGTGTGTCATTTAAATAGAAATGTAAAATGTAATGTAAATGTTTGTTTGTGTCTATTTTATTAGCAGAAGTTGCTTAATGTGATTAAATGTACCACATGGGAGGCTTAGGTAGAAGTTTATTTCTACAAATATTTTTTATTATAGATCGATCACACTGAACTCAGTAATATGTATAATTCCCAGACAGTTCTTGCATTTTTTTCTGTTAAAAATGATAAGGTTTAATAAACAGCTCAAGTCATAAGTCAAACACGTCCAACTTCAAAACCTCCAACAGAATTGGCTCGATGCACGACACAATAACTAATATTTTTATAGAGATGTCCTCGGTTTTCTGCCATAAAAAAGATAAATATGCAATCCAATTATGATTTAATTGGTAAATGCAATAAACTTATGGAATTAGGAGCATAGGAACAGGAAGCATGGTTAAAAAAAAACATTTTTTGTATTGTGTTTAAATGACAAAAATCATGCCCGAGAACCGTTAACTAAACATTCAAAACTCTGCGCAACGACCACAGCGTCTTCCTCTTCTTACAGTCACCTTAAAATGTATTTTATAAGTATGTACAAGACAAAAATAATTTTTTTCTCTTCAGTTAGTCATTGTGTGTAAAAAAAAAAAAAAAAAAAAATCAGCTCGCTACAGATGTGTTCTGCTAGTCTCGCTTTGCTGTAACAGTTTTGTTCTAAACAAAACAGAATAAAGAAAAAATGCTGACCTTATTGTAGGGCAAATTTGAAAACTAATTGGTTAAACATTCCAATTGGTAATGTAATTTAAGTTACATGATCTACTGATTCTTGATTAACACTGTTTAGCATGGCAGCACATATAAACTGATATATGATTGAATAAAAAAATACCATTCACACATATTCATTGGAATCAATGAAGCCAAGAAAAACACTATGAAATGAAGAGACTAAATTGTTGGGAATAAACAATTAGAATTTAGGTCAATGTTTTGATGTTTAGGCCAGCAGAAAAGGTCATGCTGGCCTAATGGACCACCACTGTTTTTTTAACCAGAAGTCTCCATCCAATTTATTGAGCTGGACACCATCTATAGTCAAAGTGGTTCAAAGTGGAGGGTAAACAGCTATCTTCAAATTATTGATTTATTTTTTAAATATTGTGCACTGGCAAATGTTACAAAAATAAATATATTGCTGTAATTCCAAGGTAAAGTATTGTAAATGTTTTAGAGACCCAGAAGGAGTCAGCTGACCCTCATGTGCCTTTTATAAGTGCTTATTATTGCAGACTTTCACTTTTTTCTTTCTACTGGATCTCAAGGCTATGTTATGCCCATGAATAAAAGGTGCAGGAACTCTAACACTCTTTGGAGGTTTTTACAACCTTATAGCACTATAAAGCTTTTACTGAGAGAATGGTAAAAAAAAATACAATTTTTATCAAAGATACGGTGGTGTGCAAGTCTAGACTCTGAACTAAAAGGTGCTGGCTGATGCCTTTCATACCCTAGATATAGAAATAAAAGACTTTTATTATATCTTAAATGATTAAAAAAAACTCCAATTAAAAAGATGCTAAAACATCTAGTGATAAAGTTCTAGTCTATTGACTACCCTTTTGGTTCGTTTGCCATAAAATGGAAATCATCAAAATGACTTGCCATGAAATGAAACTCCCTTGAATCGTATCTCCTCATTCATGTGTATTGAAATGAGTTTGTGCTAAATTACTGAAATAATGTAGTTATCAAAGCGCTGACTTGTTTTGTTGCTTATTATTTCTTGTGAATACAGATTTATTTGAAGATTTGGCATTGAAAGACAATGTGGAGTGGCTTACACACCAACCCGCATGTGCACACCTACTATGGGTCAGGGTCAAGTCTTCTTCAGCTATACAGTGGACACATAAATAATATAGCTAGTGAACATATAGAATGTATTGTTACTGCTGTTTCTTTCTTATAGTTTTATTGCCAAACTGGATGTGGGGAGCAGGGAAGTGATAAATTGAATTGTCTTTTGATTGCCTTAAAGTTAATTTGTCTATATTGCTGGCAGACGTGGAAAAGCTGATGAAGGCAGAAAGCAGGGTAAAGTCGATTAGACACTCTCTTTTCTCTCTGATTTAACAGCTTTCAGCACACACACACCTGGAAAAAAAGATAGAGTTCCTTTTACTAATCAAGCCCACGATTACAGCCAGCATGAAAAAAACCCTAGACTCTTCCATAAAATCGAGGCCGGTGCTTTGCTTATTTCAGGCTTGTTATAGTTTCTGATCTGAACAATCTCAAAAGTCCTGTCCTGTCCGTATTCTATTAATTTAAAAAGGGTCAAAATTTGGATCAGTGGCTGTTTATCACCCTTATTACTCAAATTTGCATTTGAACAAAGATTAAACAGTATCAAAGAAATTAGATAATCCGCAAATGACAGATCATAATGTAAAATATTCACCCAATCATACAGTGATGGATGGATACATTTTCCACTGACATTTTTTATTTCTCTTGAATTTGTTCTATTTAGCAAAAAATGTAGATTGATAACTTTTGACAAATAGATTTAATAATCGTCATCGGAAGTTAAAACATCTCTAAAACATGTTTCTGTTATGATAAATGGAATACACTTGTAATATTTTTGCACACAGCAGCTGTTGGATGCTTAGAGAACTTTAAATTGAACTTTAAGAAAAAAATTGATCCTGAGCTAGGGATTAAATGAAACCCTAGGCTTACTAACCCTATGTATATGTGTGTTTGCGTGTATAATGTGTTGTAATAGAGAGTTATACTAGAATTGAAATATATTTCCATGGTCACTCGACCACAAATTGAATGCAGTCATTTACCGAGGAAAGGGATAGCTCCAAACTGTTTCCACAAATTTGAAGCATGAAGTTGTCTAAAATGTTCCTTTCACTAGAACTAAGATGCCAAGCCCGGATCCACACCATAATCCATCCTCCACCAAACTTTACATTTAGCACAATTCAGTCATACAACTACCGTTCTCCTGGCAACCACCAAACCCAGACTCGTCCATCAGAAGCACTATTTGTCACTCCAGAGAATGCGTCTCCACTGCTCTATAGTCAAGTGGCGGTGTGCTTTACACCATTGCATCCAAACAATTTGCATTGCACTTGGTGATGTATGGCTTGAATGAAGCTGCTCAGCCAATGAAACCCATTTCATGAAACTCTCTGTGCTTCAGAGAGCTCCCTGAGCTAATCTGAAGGCCAGATGAAGTTTGGAGATCTGTAGCGATTAACTCTGCAGACAGTTGGCGACCTCTTTGCACTATTTGCCTCTTTGCACTATCAAAAGTTAAATGTACATAGAAGAATTAGCTGGAGGACCAATTTGCAACTTATTAGGTCAACTGGCAACATGATTGGGTATAAAACGAGCCTCTCAAAGTGGCAGTGGCTCTCAGAAGTCAAGATGGGCAAAGGATCACCAATTTCCCCAATGCTGTGGCGAAAAATATTGGTATAATATCTGAAGGAAATTTCTCAGAGAATAATCCAGCCAATACCATCCAAAGATTCAGAGAAACTGGAACAATCTCTGTGTGTGAGTTTTAAGGCCAGAAGACCATACTGGATGCCTGTGATCTTCAGGCCCTTAGATGGCATTGCATTACATTCAAGAATGGAAATCACAACATGGGCTGAGGAATACTTCCAGAAAACATTGTCGTTGAACACAATCCACTGTGCCATTCGTTGTTCCCGGCTAAAAGAAGTCATATTTAAACATGATCCAGAAGCGCTGACGCTTTCTCTGAGCTAAGGCTTATTTAAACTGGACTGTGGCAAAGTTGAAACTGTTCTGTAGTCAGACGAATCAAAATTTGAAGTTCTTTTTGGGAAACTGGGACACCATGTCATTTGGACTAAAGAAGACAAGGACAGCGCTCAGTTAAAAAACCTGCATTTCTGATGGTATGGGGTTGCATGAGTGCGTGTGGTATGGGCAGCTTACATATTTGGAAAGGCACCATCAATGCTGAAAGCTATATCCAAGTTCTAGAACAACATATGCTCCTATCTAACATGACAATGCCAAACCACATGTAACGCCGTGAGCCAAGAGAGGAAAGCAGGATCCATGTTGCAGTGAAGGTGAAAGTTTATTTATAGTGCAGGGTGAAGATATATATTTACAGTGACCACGTACCAAAACAAACAAACAAAACACGATAAACACAACGGGGAAAAACACGGAGACACTATAACGAACCAAGAAGATAAACAAAGGTAGCTCAGTCCAAAATTCACAAAAGTTCCAAAATACCGTAACACGCCGTACATACTCATTAACCCACACCTATGCTTGCTAGCGCGTGACCTTAAATATTGCGTCATCGCCCTGGTAACCTAGTTGCCAGGACGACGATGCCAAACATGTCCGCACTGTTATGACAGCCACGCAGCATGCTGACGGAACCTCGCCCGCTGACGCCACGTGAGGGGCGGAGCACAGTTCGCAGTCTTACACCACATACTGCATCAATTACAACATCATGGATGCATGGGAAAAGGATCCGGGTACTGAAATGGCCAGCCTGCAGTCTAGGTCTTTCACTCATAGAAAACATTTAGCAACATAAAAAGCAAGAAGTGACAGAGAAGACCTTAGAGAGTTTAACAACTAAAAGCCATGGCCTTGTCCCAACGTTTTTGAGATGTGTTGACGCCATGAAATTTAAAATCACATTATGTTAACCTTAAAATTATACATTTTCTCAGTTTAAACATTTGATATGTTATCTATGATGTATTCTGAATAAAATATTGAAATTTAAACTTCCATATCATTGCATTCTGTTTTTATTCACAATTTGTACAGTGTCCCAACGTTTTTGGAATCGGGTTGTAAAAGGTAGATAAAACATATTACATTTTATTAAATTCTTGGAATGTATGGAAATACATTTACATTGAAAACATTTTGCAGATGTTCCTATCCAGAGAAACTTCCATTTAATTATTCTATACAATAAATCTAAACAATTGGTGGGTTACAGGACATGCTCAGGGACAGTATGTGCAATTTGGTGATGCTGGGAATCAAACCCCAATCTTTCAGGTGTCAACACCTTAATCACTGAAGCCACCATTTACCCCACAGTAACAGTAACTCTGTTCACAGAATGAGAGAAGATGAACCTTCTCCCTAAGGCCCATTGTTAATAAATCTATCAGGGTGCCAAGAAATAAAAAACTAATTGTTTGGCACAGAAATGCTCTCAGTCATGGTTTGCGAAGCAGATTCAATAGGTTTTTTTGTATGTGTATTTTTTAATTCATGAAGTGCAAACATGCTATTATTCACTGCACAGTTTAAACCAGCAATTGCATCAAATCATCACCAGTAAGCAATTTATCCTAGTCAGGGGGCAGCGAATCTGAAGCCTGGAACCAAGATAGAAAACCCACAGAGAGTTCAGTGGCCAAAATCAATCTCGTCCAAAACTATGAAAAGGTCACAGTGTAGAGAAGGTTCTGTTCAAGCATAGTGGAAGTACAATAGTGTCTTTGATTTTTATTTATGATGTAACTCGTTATGGTTACCGAATTTACACATTTGCAAAGAAATGCATCTAATTGGGTAGAAATTCATGCAGCAAAACACTGACCCAGCCAACATAACAGAACTTTATCAGGGCCAAATGGATAATCAAAGAAACCCTTGGTTTAAACTAATCACTAGATGGGTAATAAAACAACAAGAATTCCGGTCAAGAATTCCAGGCTTTTACTGATTCCTAGAACCAGATGAAAGTCTAAAGGTAATTAAATATTTACCATAGCCACTCCAAGACTCTGGAGCACTATTCTCCCATGTGATCCATGTTTTAAAATTATTTTTATTTCATTCATTCATTCATTCATTCATTCATCTTTTTACCCCCTTATTCCCTAATTCGGTCTAACAGGGGTTTGCTGGAACCTATTCCAGTGCACATAAATGCACTATGCCATCATATTGGGGGTTAAGGGCCTTGCATGGGACCAAGCAGTGGAATGTATAGTGGGAACCAAACAAACAATCTTCCTGTCCAACACCTTAACCACTAAGCTACTACCTCTCAAACATCAAACAATATTCTAATTAATTTTATCATATTCTTCAAGTAAACATTAAACCCTATTGTACATGGCACAAAACCTTAAAGTTCTGTTTGAAAGTTTGGTAACCTTTATAGCTACAGTGTGTATATTCGACTTTTCAGTGTTCCTCAGTTAATAATGTTGATACTTCTTTGTTGTACATACTCTGCTGTTAAAAGGCGGAGCTGGGGCACTACTAGCAAATGTGGGCTGTCTGAAAGCATGTAGACCACACCTGTTCTACCCCAAACATACTATAACATTACTTCTAGTTCAGTTATCATTTGAATTACAGCTGGCATTACAGTACACTAAACGCTTCCTAATCAGACATAAGCAAGATTTCCATCCTAGAGTAAAAGAAAAATTGACTAGTATAACATAGCTGTAATGAACTGCAGGAGATCCATGTTGCAGGGACACGCTTTAATAACACAATAATAACAAATAACAAACAGAAGTGAAACTAAAATGCCGTTTACTCATGAATTGAACGCAAATTGAAAGAAAACAGAAACACAAACTTACTCGAAAATGATCACAGGAACGTCCACGGGATTCACTTGAACGAAAACATCCATGGGATTCACTCGATAACATCCTCGGGGTACACAGTCCAAACAGCCACACATTGGGAAACAATAATCCGCCCTGACACAGTGGCGCATCGCCTTTAATAATGCGTCATCTCCCTGGCGACCAAACCCGGGACAAAGACGTTAAACATGTGGGAGGGGCATAGTCGGATTCCTTACATCACTTCCCCTCTAAAGGATGCCCCCTGGCAACAGGAAGGCAAAACCAAAACTTACAAAACATAAACCAAAAAACAGGTCCCAATACTAAAACAAACTAATTCCAATAATATAAAAGACAAAAATATGGAAAGAGACAAACAGGCGGGCCTGGGAGGAACACAGAGCAGGTGGGCCTGAGAGGAACACAGAGCTGACGGGCCTGAGAGGAATACAAAAGTGCGCAAAGAGAAAGTCCAGGCAGCCTGCACAGAGACAGACCAGGACAGGGAGAACGCACAGAGGCACGAGAGAAACTGCGATAAGGTCGGGCACCAGGTAGCAACAGGAAAGACAAAACGAAAAGAGAAAGCCAGAGAACGCAACATGGAGAGAAAACAAAGCAAGAGGAACGGGTGAAAAAGGAACATAACCGAAGCACAGACAGGAGCCGGAACCGAGAGAAAGTACAGAAGATAGGAACAGCGACAGGGACAGTAATGGTGAAAGGAAGTGAGACCGATGGCTGTAGGGATAACCAGGAACAGAGAGAATATGAATTTACAATAATTTAAAAGAAACAATGACAGGCAGAAGCATACAGGACAAAAGGAACAGAGGCAAAGAGCAACAGAAACAGACACAAAAACCGGAGGTCCAGGTCCATGAACATTACACGAATTATCTCTCGGTGGGCCTAGAGACAAATTTAAGTTTACACTCTCTACCCTAGGCACAGAAGTGAAACTAAAATGCGGTTTACTTGCAACTGAACGTGAACTGAAAGAAAACACATACAAAAGCATACTCGAAAGTGATCATGGGATACAAAATAAGACATTCCCAGGATTCACTCGATAATATCCTTGGAGTCCAAACAGTCCAAACAGTCGCACATTGGGAAACAATAATCCACTCTGGCACAGTGGCACGTTGCCTTAAATAATGTGTCATCGCCACGTCAACCAAACCTGGAACGAAGACGCTAAACATGTGGGAGGGGCATAGTCGGATTCCTTACAATAGCAAATAAATAAACCTGTCACACAAACCATAGCTGATTATTTTGCCATTGGCAGTAACAATGCATCACTTTTGGCCAAGTGAGGCAAAGCAGCTTTTTATTAATTCTTTTAGCAAATCCTGTGAGCTGGATTTCATTAACATTAGCCCTCAGTTTGACTGTTCATCTCTCTCTGCTACTGTGCAGAGAGCAGCATTTCTTAACAGAGATAAAAGTCTAATTCTATGTGTTTGCAAAAAGCCTCTAATGATAACAGCAAATTAAGTTTCTGTTGCTCTGCTGAAGCCTGTAAATAATTAATTGCTTTATTTCCGAAGTAGCTGGTTTTGCATAACAAATTCCTGCAACTGCCCCAATATAAACATTGAGCGTACTTCCGTCACTGTACTTTTGCAATTTTTGCCGGCGGCACAGATTTTAAACTCTTGCAGAGCGTTAGAAATAGAGAGGAGAGTGAAAATTGGTGCAGGCATGGTGGAAACGTGCGAGGGGGGGGGGTGGATTGTAATAATTACACTAATATCAATGAGACAGGACTGGTAGGTGAATGTATGACAGGCTATTATGAGAGCAGGCAACGTGTGCAGGTGGGACAGCAGGCAGCACTGAGACACTGAGTAAGGGAGAAGCACAGCAAGAGAGAAGGAAGCAACAGGGTGAGACAGACAGTGAGTACGGTATTGACAGTAGTAATATCCTCTCTAAAAGACTGGCTAGCTGATAAACATGTGTGACAAGTAATTATGAGTGAAAAAATGCATGGGCAAAAAAAGGTGGGAGAGAAAATGAAAGCAGGACACAGTGAGAAAAGTTAAAAAAAGAAGATAGAGAGAGATAAGAGAGAGAGAGAGAGAGAGAGAGAGAGAGAGAGAGAGAGAGAGACAGAAAAAAGAGCAAGGCATAGGAAGAGATAATGAGCATAGTAATGATAATAGTAATATCTCCAGTAAGTGAGTGTCGAGTTGATAAGTGTATGCGACTCCCAGTAATGAGAGAGAGCAAGAGCAAAAGCTCTAATTAAGCTATGTAGTTTAATGTCTGCTCCAAATCGAATTTCACAGCCATGTCGCTGTCCACTTCAATAAAACAGGAAAACGCTACATTTTTTCAACTGTTTATCTGAAAAAAACATTAATTGTAAATCAGATACTGTGAAACAAGACACTAAAGATCTGCTTACGTGTTTTTTACTGGGGTAATTTTAACATATTAAAGACATAAACCAGTCTTAAATATTTGCAAAAAATCCTAGCCTTTTAATCACAGTCACAATTGAACTGTACTGTGCTATATCTGAAGAAGCTACACAGCACATGATGGCTTTTTCTGTACTTCAATATGAGTCATTTCCTGACCTGGAACAAACACACAGAGAGACTGATGTGAATTAATCATGGCCTTTAGTGAAACAGGATCTTCAGCGTACGTGTCAATCCTGTCATTGCAATCACTGCATATGCTAATACAACATGACAAGAGCACAACTCAACCCTCAGTTATTGGCCTTTTTCTAGTTTATTCCTCCTTCTTTGTCAACTTACGTTTTACCATGATTACTGCTTGGGAAGATAGCTGGTATGGAGCTACAGAGACCATCTGATTTTCAGTGTCAAGAAGTTAGTTTTTGTTCTTTCAGATTTTTTTTGTGTATGTGAGTAATGTATTAACCATGACTAGGATTATGCATGCAACATTATTATAATACAGTTAAAACCATATATTTACGTACACTTCAGAAAAAAGACAACAACCTTTTTTTATTTACTGTCAACGATTAACTGCCAACCGTTTTGGGTATCCATCAACAAACTTACAAAAGTTTCTTTCATTTTTAAGTCCCATTTGCACCCAAACTTTAACTTCCTGGCTTATGTCTTCATATGTTGCTTCAATATATTCACACAATTTTTCTTTTCTTGTGATTTTATTTTGTGAAATGATAAGTTGATAATGACACCAGTCTTTCCAGTGTCAGCCAGCATGTTGTCCTGGGGTTTGATTCACATAATCTGTCTCCTCCCTGAGTTTTTAATACTTGCGTATTATTGTCTGAATGTGGGATTTTAGGCATCTGGAAATTGCAGCAATACACAATTATTTTCCGTATGATTTGGTTTGATTTCTCTTAATATTCCAATTTAATTAAAACACCAATGAACTCAATTGGAATCAATTAACCTATGAGATGCTTCTTAAGTATTACGTTTAATCAAAGGATAAGAATGAAGTCTTTTTTCCTGCACATTTATTTTCTAGTTTTAAAAGACTTAGAGTTAGGACATTTTCCTACATAGAACCAGGTACATAAGCTCAGAAATGCAATTATAATCCCTAATAGAAAATATGATCAAAATCAATTCCAGAGAGCAACAGAGAACATATAATTAAACGATTAAATTAAATCATCAATTAAAAAGAATAATATTTATAATTTAGAGATCAGATGTGTCTTTTATGACCTTTAGCCTAAGACAAAATGACAAAAACAGCATGAAACTACAAAACCTTTTACAGCTATGACAGAGGTGCTTATTTTACACATGCAAGCAATAGAGATTTCATACCCATGCATTATTTCACACCCACACACTACCCAACCCATGTCACACCAGTTTAATGCTCCATCCGTCACACACTGCTCATGCACCATCAAATTTAACATTCTCTCCTCTACTTCTTATACTCCTATTACACCTTCCTTAATTGTTTTGCTGACCTCCATGGAATAAATCCCTACAAAATGACTGGGGCTTGAAATGAAAGTCCAATTTCTCTCTTTATAATTTCATTCTGTTGGAACTGGATAGGGAGTCATTTGTCAAGGCTTGGCATTTTTGTGCGTGTTTCTGTGTATGTTTTTGTGTTGTTATATTCAGTCAGTAGTGTAGCTCATAAACCTAGAATACTATTAGCACCTTACAATTTCAGGTTTTAATCCAAAGACTGTAAGGGTTTATAGAGAGGATTCTTCTGAATTGCACTGCCTTGATTTAAATGTCCGGGCATGTAATATTCAGGATGTTATAAACCAACCTATGTAGCAGCATGTGTACATTATAGGCAAGTGTTCATAGCGTGGTAAAATAGAAAAAAGGCAAAATAGTTAATTATGATTATTTAATAAAATGTAAAGTTAATGAGGCGGCGCGGTGGAGTACTGGATAGTTGCCTCACAACAAAAAGATCCCGGGTTCGAATCCCTGGCTGGGGATCTTTCTGTGAGGAGTTTGCATGTTCTCCCCACACTTCCTCCTACAGTCCAAAAACATGCAGATTAGGTCGATTGGTGGTTCTAAATTGATAGGAGTGAATGTGAATGGTTGTTTGTCTATGTGTTGCCCTGAGATGGACTGGCGACTCGTCCCGGGTGTACCCCCGCTTCTCGCCCATTGACCCCGAATGAGGGAATGAATGAACGAATGAATGAATGAATGAATGAATGAATGAATGAATGAATGAATGAATAGAAGAAAATCTTAATAGAATCCATATATAGTGTGACCACCATTTGCCTGCAGATTAACAATAATTACATTTACATTACATTTACAGAATTTGGTAGACGCCCTTACATGTATCTCTTTTACCCAACCCAGTGGTGGTTAGGGGATGCTGGGAATTGAACCCTGGACTTTCTTGCATTAATCCAACACCTTTACCTATAATTCAATAACTCCTTTGTGTACACTTCTACACAGGAACACAAGGAGCTTAGCAGGAAAGTTATTTCACTTATTTCAACTTAAAGAACTAATCAAATATCTTCATCTTTTAAAATATATTGTCTTTGTTGAAGGCAAATAAGTTTCTCAGACTAACTACTGCCAAGATGTTGCTGCATTGAATCTTATCATGGTGTATGACATCAAACTGTCTTCCACAACCTCCCCTAAGTAAAAAAAACTTCTCTGTGCCTTACCGAGATTTTAGCCTTCATAATATTTTATGATATGAGTTCGAGAATCAGTTTGTGTTCGAGAATCAGACACAGTCTTGGTGTTTAAGTCTAGATTAAAGACCCATTTATTTAGTCAGGCATTT
>JAOTRA010000032.1:12043649-12063708 GCA_026260255.1 Pseudolaguvia tuberculata
GAAGATGAATGAATGAATGATTGAATGAATGAATGAATGAATGAATGAATGAATGAATGAATGAATGAATGAATGAACTGTAAATATTTGTAAACGGCATTATTTCGATTTTTCCTCACAGGAAACAAGCAGATCAGTGATGAAAAACCAAGTCTATAAAGACATAGTTTGGTGAATTTAGCACAGAGATACTAAAGGTGACCTTCACAAAGCCCTGACCGCAACCACACTAAACATCTTTCAAGTGAATTTGAATGCTATCCATGACCGAGGTCACCTTTTCCAACACCGGTGTCTGGTCTAACTAATGCCGTTGTAGCTGAATGAGCACAAATCCTCACAACTTTTGTGCAAAGCCTTCCCAGATGAGTTAGAGCTGTTATAACAGCAAAGAGAGAGTAAAGCCCAAATAAATGCTCATGATTTTAAATAGGATTTTCCATGACATGGTATACATGTAGAGGTCAGGGATTGACTTTTAGATATTTAGAAATTTAGTTTACGGCTTATATTTAGACAGTGGATCATATGTTCAGTGTGTATTAGCATCTGAATAAATTACCGTTAATTGGCCTATAAGGCGGCACACTGGCGTAGTGTTTAGCACGGTCACCTCACAACTAAAAGGTCTAGAGTTCGATTCCTGGGGGTCTTTCTGTGCAGAATTTGCATGTTCTTTTTGCGCTTACGTGGGTTTTCTCTAGGTACTTCAGTTTTCTTCTGCAGAGCATGAGTGCCTGTGGTTGTTCATTTATGTGTGGTCGTGCGCTGAACTGGTGACCTGTCCAGGGTGTACCCCTGCCTATCAACCTATTTTCATTGGGATAGGCTCCAGTACTTGCGTGGGTTTTTGCCGAGTTCTCCGGTTTTCTCCCATAGTCCAAAAACATGTACATTAGGTTGATTTGTGATTCTATTGGTGGGTTCTGTTATTCGTGTATCCCTGCCTCTTCTGGAGCCTGTCCCAGCCCTAAGTGCACTGGGATAGGCTCCAGCAGACCCCAGTGACCCCAAATTAGAGAATAAGCAAGTTAGACTATGAATTAATTAAAATCCATGTAACCACATATGGTAAAGCATGTATCCTTTTTTCAATAATTGTTTACTTCTGTTAATCAGATCTGAACTGTGTGAAACTACTGCCAATCAAATTACTGATCCTAGCTTAAATTTCAGCATGAAATAATAGGCACATTTTATATTTCAGTCAGCTTTAGATTTCAGATTTAGTTCAGTTGATTCTTAATCAAAGGGTCGTATACATTACAACTGATTAAATCTATGTGTATTTAGATATCATGTTGTCTTGTGGGATAGATGTAAACACCTGTTATGTGAAATATCTGATACAGGGCATGTAAAAAAAAAAAAGGCAAAGTGTAGAATCGAATAGATTTCTTTTAAAACTGTTAATATTTAGCGGATTCACTTAGGAGTATGTTGACTTGTAAGGAATTTTTATATAAGTAACCTAGTATCTATGAAATCGACAGTGATTCAGCTATTATGAACTGTATAATACTGTCTGCTACAGGAGATGCTGTATGATCATAAAAGGTCTAGTAAGTCATCTTTTCAGCTATAAATAAATACACAGTGCTGGCCACTGCTCCCATCCTGACATGTGTCTAAATGGTTTAAGGGCTGACTTGGATTAGATGCTCTAATTTTCAGTGCTATGAGATGAAACAGTGGCATGTGCAGGACACAGGCGGTCACTGCAGCTGTAGGTCAGTTGTGAATGCTGAAGAGTGTGAAAAGTATTAACAGTCTTACAATAAGTACTAAACTTAAAAGACTTGAAATAAACCAAAATGAAGCCAGGGACCTTGAGCAAAAATTTTCTGATGCTTTACAGCAACTTTCCGATAGCTGTTTTTCTTTCCATCTTTACAAGAGGTCAAATCTTTGATAATTCATTAAAACCATTTAGGGACATCTGTGTCAAGGGGCTTATTCCCTTTAGACCAAAAGCAGACTGCAAGCAATTAACATAAAAGTCACTATGAAATAATGACTATCCATAGTTTTTCATTTGTACACTTTCTGGTGTTATAATTAGGCTACTTGTCAATCATGTTAAGCTGACACAAATGGCAGCCAACCAGGGGTGTTTTTAAAGCTTCAGGCCTTTGGCATGGAATAGAATTTTACATATTATATTAAACATTGAGGGCAGCATGGTGGTGTAGCGGGTAACATGGTCACCTAAGAAGTAGAAGGTTTTGGGCTCGATTCCCAGGTTGGGGATTTTTCTGTGCAGAATTTGTATGTTCTCCCCGTGATTCTCTCTGGTTTCCTCCCACAGACCAACAACATACTTTAGGGCGATTGGTTATTTTAAATTGCGTGCCCTGTGATCGACTGCCAAACAGTCCAGGTTGTACCCCTGCCTCTATGTACGCTGGGATAGGCTCCAACAGACCCCCATGACCCCAAATTAAGGAATAAGCGGGTAAGATGAATGAATGAATGAATGAATGAATGAATGAATGAATGAATGAATGAATGAATGAATGAATGAATATTAAACATTCAAACTTATTCCCTTTTGAACAATTTTATCAACTGAGAAATTGAATAACAAATACCTTACTGATAACACAAATTAGCAACTACGGATCACACATTAGTTGATG
Source organism: Pseudolaguvia tuberculata (assembly GCA_026260255.1). Lineage (NCBI taxonomy): Eukaryota > Metazoa > Chordata > Actinopteri > Siluriformes > Sisoridae > Pseudolaguvia > Pseudolaguvia tuberculata. Next base: position 12,046,289 of record JAOTRA010000032.1, read on the forward strand.
TTGATGAACATACAAGTTCACACAGGCTTTTCCATTTCCAGGAGACTGCAGGAGGAAAACATATTTCGAGTTGCAAAAGCTGGCATCTGTTGTTGTTTGCCCTTCTGTCTCCTAGTTTTCTTTTTTATTTTAGAAACGGATGTACATGCTTTACCTAAGCTTTCATGTACAACAAATAACTTTACCACTGATCTTTTTAAAGGTGAGCAAATAAGTTACCTAACTAATTTACCTAACTAATTAAGATAAGCTCTGTCAGTGGCTAATTGAAACCAAATTTAGCATCTACAGTATACACACACGAAGCACTTCATTAGACATGACTGCACACCTACTCATTGATGCAATTATCTAATCAGTTAATTGTTTTACACCAGCACAATGCACAACATTATGCAGATATGGGTTAGCAGCTTCAGATAATGCTTGCAAGTAAAATGTAATCTCTTGGCCTGACAATTATGCAATAGTAGATGATATGGCATGGTGTGAGTATTAAAACCATAATGCTACACAAAGTATGCTAAAATAAAGAGAACATATCCAACATGCATTCATTTTATGATTGGAAATATCGCGTTCACTAAAACATCAATTGAGGCCAGAATGTTTCAAGCTGATAGAAAGGCTACAGTAACTCAGTAACTCTAGAATTAGAGCTAGCTAAAAGGATTTTGTAACACACAACATGTCAAACCTCAAGGTTGATGGGCTAAAATGGCAAAAGGAAAAAGTATTGTAGATTAATGAACTTCTCTGTGGCACACAGATGAGGCAAAAAAACAGCATTCTGTCAACACTGGTGGCAGTGGTGTAATGATGTGGGGAATGTTTGCTTGGTACAATCGATTCTTTTTTGAATGCCATAAAGCATTAAAGTATTGTTGCTGACTATGTGCAACCTTTCATATCCACAATTTACCCATCTTCTGATTAATCTTTCAGCATGCAAAGGTACTGTTGTTTACTGCCCCTTTGACTTAAAAGATTAGAATCTATCTTTGATATGTGATGAATTTTAGTCCACAAAAGCAAAATTTAGAGAGCAAATAAAAATATACAGGATTAATGTTTAGTTCCCAATAAAGTACTGAACACACACAATATGTCAGATTGAGAAAGTGGCATAATCAAATTTCCACTTTCATTTGAGTAACAGGGTGGCACAGTAGCCTCAAAACATGAAGATCCCAGTTTCGTTTTCCGGGTCAGGGGTCTTTCTGTGCTGAGTTTGTTCATGCTTGCGTGGATGTCCTCCAGGTACTCCGGTTTCCAAAAACATGTACATTAGGTTGATTGGTGATTCTAAATAGGTTGTTCGTCTATGTGTGCCCTGTGATGGACTGGCAAACTGTCTAGGGTGTACCCCTATATGCGTTAGGATAGGCTCCAGCGGACCTCCGTGACCAAGAATTAAGGAAAAAGCGGGTAAGAAGATGAATGAATGAATGAATGAATGAATGAATGAATGAATGAATGAATGAATGAATGAATTTGCGTAACAAACAGTGGTTCATACTGAATAGTATACCACACTACCAACTTAAACATCAAAAATACAACATCTCCTTTCAGAAGTCTATCTGAACATTAAATAGAGTGCCATGTTTTAAAGTAATACTATACAGTGTTTGCCTCCGGATTTTGATAAGATTTTTAGTCAACGGAAAGTTGAAAGCACCTTCATATTACTGCCTTTTCCTTTGATAGTGGTTAGAGGCAGAGTGCAATCTGAGCACTTAATTTTATTGCATTGGCCAGAACAGTTTTCACAGACAAATGTTTATTTAATACCTAGTTATTACCCGTTCATGAAAAAATACTACTATAAATTATACTATATATACACCCTTAAATACTACATTAGAACCTGGTAATACCTCCCAGCACACACCGCAAATAATTCAAAGCTAAGTATGTTTATCATTGAATCATAAATCTAAAACATTTAACTCCTGTCCCTACTGAAATAGAGTTTAGCACTGTAAACCAAAGGTTCCCATAAATTCAGGTATTTTAACACAATAGACACAATCACCAGACATTCAAAATGCTGAGTAAAAAAAAAAACTAATTTGCATCCCTAAAAAACATCACATTTACATTCCTAGATACATTGAAAAGCACAAAAACATGTAGCCTTTCTTCATAATATTTGATTTTGTTATATTTCATACTTGAATAGTTCTCGTTCCTCTTAAATCTTTTCAAAGCAATGCATTTTTACTTCAAGCAAAAGCCTTCTGAATTCCAACTTGGAAAAATGATCCCTAATAAAGCTAGATTTATTCTAATCCAACTATTTGTAAGATGAAAGCTGTTCAAATGGATTATGTATAACAAGATTTATAGGATAAAATATACGGACCAACAAAACAATATTTTTTTTTCTTTTCTGCCAATTGCAACTTGATTTAACAAGAGAATAATAAACATATACTTATGCCAATACATAATATATGAATAGAAAAAAAGTCAAACTTTAATAAGAAACTAATAACACATTAATGTGGTATAATAAATTAAAGGCTGATTGCCATGTTAATAATAGCAAATAATCAAATCATTCTGGTTGAGATAAAAGACAATCATGCAATATCTGCCAATGCCTTTATATAGATAAAAATTTCTTCTTTTTTTTTTTTTTTTTTTTACAAGATATCATTTCCTACTTGTTACAGCACATTGTCATTTTGATAAATCAGAAATAATGGAATATTTTGTTTCATGGAAAAGCATGAAGCTAAAGACTGGAGTGAAAATGCAGAAAAACCATTCATGAATTATTCATTTCTTTTGTTACTTCTTGTGCTTTCGAAATCGGGTGCATAATTTAATATGACAACTAGTTCCGAATCTAAGGTCATGAAATCATAATGTGTGTGGACATGTACATTTGTCAGGTTTTCATTATGTTATTTAAGCTCTTAAATAACATTCATCATGTCTCATATTAATGTACTAATGCAATATATGTCAACATGTCATATAATGCATGTCTGCCAGTTCTGAGAATATTGCCATTGAATACCATTCAACAACAAATGTGTTTAGAATGTAATGTTGTAATGTGCTGTAGTAGTACTCTGAAACTGCAATCGGAAAATAGACAATAGTTAAAGGTCAGAAAAAGAAGTAACTGAGATACATATGTGTTTCCAGAAACTATACTTCATCACTCTAGTCAACATTTATACTTAATCCCTGTCGTAGACTGTATCCCTGTATTTTCAAATCCCAAACATTTCTATGGGCTTTAGCTATCCTTCCACACAAAAACACAATATAGATTCACAGAAATCAAACATTTTTGAAATTCCTTGCCTGGTTGAAGACGCACTATATTGATAAGATAAAATTGTGTGAACCCCTGAGCATTACAAACACACACGATTTCAAACATATTATTCCAGATCTATTCCCATTCCTATTTGATATCTGACAAAGCTCTATTCTTATAGTAATACTTTCTAATCTCTAATCTAAAGCTTTAATGTGAGATTCTTTATTCTTTAGCTCCAACAGTATTAGTGCGACCAGGCATTAATGTCAGGTAAGGAGGTCTGAGGTACCGTCCCCATTCCACTACATTCCACTTTGTGCCAAACAATCAAATACTTTTTTTACACTAATAATAACACAGCATGTGATAATGAAGTTCAGGGGTTTGTGCTCAGGGTCAGTGTCAGTGAATGTATTATGTAATACTACAACATACAAAGACATTCTAGACAACTGTGTGCTTCCATATTTGTAGCAACAGTTTGGAGAGGAACCACACATAGATCTGATGCTCAGGTGACTACAAACATCTTGGCAATATAGTGTATTTGGCTTGCCCACACTAGCTTCTGGATGGCAAACATGACTTTATGGTTAGGATTATATTGTGCTTGTATGGGGCAACACAACCATGCTTTTGTGTTGACATTTCTTTAATGAAGGAAGGAAAATTTCATGTAGAGGTCTGTTGACATTAATGTTTATGATCCTAAAGAAACAACCTGTAGAGTCTGTACTTTAAAGTTTACATAATTTGGAAAACTAAGCATTTTGTTGTTCATTATGCATTAAGAAACACTAAGCAAACTTCTCACAGAACTATCTTAAAATCCAATTCATTTTAAACTTTTAAGGTTGTGAGTAGATATGACAATAAAACAACAGTTTGAAATGTCAAAGGATAAGATCTACCAGCTCACGTGTAACTGGTTAAGGGATTAAACCTTAGTGTGACTGATATCAGTATTAAAGTCCAAAAAATTAAATGTTAAAGTGCATTAGTTTGTATACATTTGATACTTCATTCAAGTCAAACTTTACTGAAATATTCTCTGTTAAATATGTACTGTTTTTCACCCAATACTACCCAATCCTTATGCATTTTGTTCATGTACACTATATAACTAAGTTGTTCTTCTGTTAAACATACCTTCGGAAACCTCCAGTCAGAGTAATAGTAACTTCTGGATTGACACAGATGGCGATCTCCGTTATAATCCGACCTATTGCCTCAGCCTCAACTTTGCTTACTGGCTTTGAGATGTCATCATAATACTGAAATCCTGCCAACAAGAAGCAATTAATTACACAATAGGATAATGGAAATTGTTATCTCAACAATTAACCCAGCAGACATCCCAAAATATCAGACAGGGGGCATGGAAAACAATGTTAGACTGCTATTTGGAAGATCGTGGTTCGATTCACAGCACCTGCCAATGCTGGGCACCTGAGAAAGTATTTTAACCAGCCAATTGCTCTGTTTTAAAAAACAAGGCCAGGAATTCACTGTTCATTCATAGACTCAAAGTATGTTATACACATCGCTGTTAATTATAAATGTTAAAAGAATCACAGATTGTGCTCAAAGTAAAAAAAAGACGGCTCTCACAGTAGTGTATGAACTTCAACAGAATCAAACTGGGAACATTCATTCACACAGTCATTCACTTCTTGTTTTTTTCATGATTGATATAACCATAATTGAATTGTTTAACCTCCTTACATATTCAAAATCAGAGGCACTTAGCAAGGGCAGTTATCTTAATTACTATATGTATCTCCTTTTAGAACAGCCATCGTTGTCAAGCCTGTATATTGGAATATGGCAAAATCACACACACAAGTCTATTGTAGTTTATTGCTGATGCCCAGTCATTCTCATTTCCTCCAGCTGGCAGTGAAGTGCTTTTATTTTTTCAGTGGCTGAAAATGTCTCAGTGCTGTTAACCTCTATTACAGCCAAGAACCGTTAATCCCAGCTATCATCTGTACCCACTTATGCCTCCTCTAATGCACTCTCTTCTTTATATAAATAGTCCTAATTTCTACCAACACAGAAAAAGCTTTACGATTTCAACATTTTTTTAAATAGAAAAGATCCTGTTAATTTAAATATTTATATTACTATTAAGTTCATTAATTATTGCTATGGCTGGCATGGTGGTTTGCATGGTCCCCTCACAGTAAGGATGTCTTAGGTTTGATTCCCAGGAAAGGGAGCTTTCTATGCGGAGTGGGCATTGTCTGCCCACGCTCGTGTGGCTTTTCCTCTCACAGTCCAAAAACATGTACATTATGTTGATTGGTGAGTCTAAATTTCCCGTAGGAATGAATGGTTGTGGTTGTTTGTCTATTTGTGGCCCTGCAATGGACTGGCAACCTGTCCAGGATGTACCCCCTGCCTTATGCCCTATATGCACTAAAATAGGCTCCAGCAGACCCCTGTGACCACGAATTAGGGAATAAGCAGGTTAGAAGATGAATGAATGAATGAATGAATGAATGAATGAATGAATGAACGGATGAATAAATGAATGAATGAATGAATGAATGAACGGATGAATAAATGAATGAATGACTGAATGAATTCATTCATTCATTCATTCATTCATGTTATACACTTTTCTCTGTTCATTTGCTACTCAAAACTATATTAAATGTCCTATTAAACTAAATTATTGTAGACATCTAGTGTTTCATTCTGCTACATCATATATGACTGGAGTAAATATTATTTCCATCAGAAATCCCTCATGCTTACACAACCTAAAATGAGATGGGGAAAATCCGATCTATTCAAGTAAACAACCAATATATTGTGCTGTACAGCACACCTGAGACATCCCACTTATTTCCAATAAAATTCCTCAACTCGTTCTGCATAATTGTTTAGGAACAAGCTTGTTCATAGGCTAGCAGTCTGAAAATAAGTGTATGCATGTGTGTATGTGGGTGGATGTGTTTGTCTGTTGAAAAAAACACCCAGCTGCCTATTAAAAATCAGTTGTGTAGTGGCAGTACAAACCTGAGCCTCATTAAACTTTCACCTCACAACAGATTCTCATAACAATCAGCAATTAACAACACGAGCCTCCATTAGAAATCCAAATTAGGATGCGGTGTTGAAACTTACCACCTGTTTGTAACAAGTCATGCAATTTAACATTTTTATAAGTGCAATAAAACGATTGGATCATAACGCTGAGAAGCATCATAATGGAAGCGAGTCTAGCCTTTGGACAGCTGGCCTTTTTAAGCTGCCTGAGTGATGGCGTGTGTTCTCATTGTGTTTCTACGGGAGCGCTGCAAAGCCTTGGCATTTTGCTCCTTTCTCTCTGTCTCATCTACCCACAGCCATCTGTATCTGTGAGAACCCTTATGTGGTGCCAGGTCTGTGTATGAAACAGGCCTTTAGCCAGCCATTGGTCTGTCAGTGAAGCTTCTTAATACAGAGCATTGTACATATCAATCGAAAAAAAAAAGTGAAATGGTTTAGATAAGACATAAACATTGCATGTGCTGGGATAGATGAGAGCTGGAAAAGAAAATTAAAGCACACAGTAAAGCTTTGAACAACTTAACGAAGCGGGAATGAGCACAACATCCTGCGGGCTAATCGGAGAGACAAGGCAGAGCCAGTTTTAACATGATGACAGCCAAATGATAAATGGCACTTTCGTAGAGACATTCATCACTCATTTGACATGGTTTCAACATTCACTTTTGAGTAATTTGGCATCGGTTCAGAATTGCTACCCTAAGTATAATTGGTAAAGAGCAGATGGAAGTTTAGTTTAGTTTTCCTCTACATTTTGTGGAGTGCCCTTTAACTCAAGCCTTAAAATACCGACACTCACAGTATCACCTACACTCTTCTTACTTGGGCAGCCAAATGTGATGGGTTTTCTTTCCAGGCAGCTAGTACGCATTTACTTTGCTTTTTGTCTTCTTTTCTTTGTATACACTGAAGACATTTATGTTTGACATCAAAAAATATTTTGTCAACAAGATTTTGCAGACACTCATGAGGCAAGTCAATTCCACCCTGAAAGGAGGTTTATTTATTTTTCTCTTGACCCCAGTAGCTATTGCATTTTTTTTCATTCAACTTTCAATCCCTAAACAATTTCCTGACTGCTTTGACCACTGTGCCCCTTGGCAGTGCTAGTATTACATAAAATAAACTCTAAAAAAAAACGATTCTGATGGTATGACAGGTAGGTATAGGTAGAAAGCAACAGTATGTCAAAACCTTATTAACCTTTTTAAGTTTTCCAAAAACAGCAGACAAATATCTTTATGATCCCATTTTATGTCATTAATGACTATATATGTGATACCTGCTTTTTGCATCATGTTTAAGTGGATGGTTGAGTCAGAGACAATCTGTTTCAGACTACGTAGACCTTGACGATACCACTTTTCTGCTGTCTTGGGTCCAACACCAAACACACTTGTGAAAATCTATGATAAACACAAATATAGATATACATGCAATCCCTTAACAAGAATGTAGCTGCACTGCTTGTCTAATATCCATTGTATAGACACTGAACAGCTGCACTGCTTTATTACTTAATGGTGTTAAATTTCATGCACTGACACACAAGGATATTTGACGTACAGATCAATTTCATTAAAAATGTATTCTAAAATAAATGTATTATTCATCGAGATTACTAGAGCATGCAGTAGACTTCCTGATTAACTGAATCGTGATATAAAAAAAAAGGTGAAAAAACGGTGATCGCATTGAGTGTTGTAAAAATCCATCCTGCACTCACATCATTCATAAGCAATTAGACGATGAAAATCAGTTTCAAACTGTATAGCATGAGTTACTGTTTCACTTGGTCCTTTCTTTACATCAATAAACACAGTCTTTCTAACTATTCTAATAAAATATTCCTTTTTGCTTCTTGGCAACTAACCTTTAGAGTGCGATATCTTTCATCCTTTAGTACTTCTTCAACTTTGGATGATGATCCACATTCAAACATATCCTGCAAAAGATAATCAAGCGAAAGGGCATTTTTGGAAAGTCAATTGAATATATCAAACGTCATCTATGAAAAACTATTGAAAAAAAACTACATAAAACATATTGTCATGTTAAAATGCTGTTTGTGTCTATGAGTTTCAGGAAATTGTAATGCAAAAGACATTTTAGAAAACAGTGTATTTCAAACATTGTGCCTAAATTTAGAGAAAAGATTCTTATGTGGATGAGTAAAAAAAACTGATGAGTCTAAAACTGTTGAATGTATAAAGTATTTGGTCTTATTCAGTTGTGTCTAGTTTATTATTATAGTGCAGAAAGCCGAGACCTGAACATCTTTACATAGTGAGAGATTGTTCAACAGTTCATGTTGAGCAAAAAACATTTTTAGCAATCACAGACACCACTATTTGGACAGGATTTAAAACAGTATAGTATCTATCTGCTCTATAATTTTTTTTAAAAAGTTGTATGTGTATAAAAATACAGACATGGCAGATTTTTCATGGCAGGTTTATTTTTTAAATGAAAATTGTTATTTGTGGTTAAACATTTTGTTAAACATCGGAACCCCACTGTTAGTGAAATATACGAACATCTCCACACTAACAAACACAAACAGTCTCTGACCTCCTTACCAGTAGAATTGTCTCTATGACCTTTTCTATACTATCGCCTGTAAAACTGTGTGAAATCCCAAGCAGAGGTATATAAGGTTTAGCAGCTCTGCAGCATCAGGAACTGAGAAAATGCTATTTTGCTGACCTCAAATCTGATCAGTGAATTGATCTTTTTTGTTCCAGTTGTAAGCCCTAAGCCAAACTAGGAGAGAATCAATAGAGACAGAAAGATAACCTGGAATGGGGAGAGTGCACAAGATATACGCTGACAAGTTTGTTAGGTTACTTACACTAAACTGATAAATTGTGTTTACAATGCCAAGATAAGCTGATCAATATAACTTTCATTCATTCATTCATCTTCTAACCCGATTATACCCTAATTCGAGGTCAGGGGATCTGCTGGAGCCTATCCCAGTATACATAATGCAAAATGCAGGGGTATACCCTGGATTGGTTGCCAGTTCATCGTAGGGACACGCATTAAAGGACAATCAAACACACACACACACACACACACACACAAAGACACACACACACACATACACATTCACTCCTATGGACAGTTTGGAATCAACCCGATATGCATGTTTTTGTATTGGGAGTAGGCCGTAGCCATGTAACATAATATACATGTTGAAATTGATTTAAAAGTATTACAACTAATACAAAAACTTGTATTCAACGAACCTCTATAACAGCCATGGTCTCTGGTCCCATACAGGGAAGTCCCTCAACATCGTTGATGCTACGTATTGGTACAGGAAGACTTTTCAGAACAGATGCAGCTCTTTTAAAGCCCAGGCATGGACCTACACTCTCAATGAATTCATAGTTCTCTGCCAGTACTTCTAGAGCATCCTATAGTAAGACACAAATAATTTTATTAATCAAAATGTTTTATTATTACAAGACATGACTTGTTGCTTGGGATTTTTTTTATACTATTCCAAAAGTAATAACCCATTAATACTCCACATGATGCATGCATGAGATAAAAATGGATTTAAAAATATTTTAATTATATTTTCATATATTTTATCTATATGCTAAGATAAAATGATATTATGCATGGTGTTTTTAAGCATTAGCTGATATTTAAGCATAAATCATTTATGATATTGAGGTATAGAAATAAAACATGTATGATTGTAGACACCTTTCCAGCACATCCACATAAGTATACAACTGCTCAAACTCATCCCATTCTCATTCTCATTTTCCAACCGCTTATCCGGGACCGGGTCGTGGGGGCAGCGGTCCAAGCAGGGATACCCAGACATCCCTCTCTACAGACACTTCCTCCAGCTCTTCCGGGAGAACACAGAGGCGTTCCCATGCCAGCCGAGAGACATGGTCCATCCAGCGAGTCCTGGGTCTTCCTCTGGGCCTCCTCCCGTTGGGACATGCCCGAAACACCTCTCCTGGGAGGCGTCCAGGAGGCATCCATGACAGATGCGGAGGAGCATTGGCTCTACTCTGAGCTCCTCCCGGATGACCGAGCTCCTTACCCTATCTCTAAGGGAGCGCCCAGCCACCCTGCAAAGGAAACTCATTTCAGCCGCCTGTATCCAGGATCTTATCCTTTCAGTCATGACACAAAGCTCATGACCATAGGTAAGCTGGGGGCCTAGGAGCACGCCCACACCAGGCCGCCGCTTCTCACCTTTGGCAACTCCAAAGTAGTGGAGAGTCCAGCCTCTCTCAAGACGTTGGGTTCCAGAGCCCAAACTGTGTGTGGAAGCAAGCCCAACTATATCCAGTCGGTACCTTTTTACCTCCCGCACAAGCTCAGGCTCTTTCCCCCCCAGCGAGGTAACATTCCATGTCCCTAGAGCCAAATTCCATGTCCGGAGATTGGGTCGCCAAGGACCACGTCTTCGATCGCCACACAATCCACAATGCACCGGCCCCTTACGGTCCCTCCTGCAGGTGGTGAGTCCACAGGAGGTCGGCCCCACATCACTCCTTCGGGCTGAGCCCGGCTGGGCCCCGTGGGATGACCTGGCCACCAGGCACTCGCACACGAGCCCCAAACCCAGGCCTGGCTCCAGGGTAGGGCCCAATTACGCCATACTGGGCGACGTCACTGACCATGTTTTTACATTACTCATAAGGGGTAGATTGGACTGCTCAAACTGTTGCCACAAATTTGTATGTAGTTGCATTAAATTAGTTATTTCCTGAAACAAAAAAAACTCAAACCCCTGTGCACAAAGCCCTCGAGCTCCATGAAGACATGAAGTCTTATGTTTCGAGTGAGGCATTCAAGTGTCTTGCACAGATTGATGGCTTCAATTCCACTTAACACAACCACCACACACACTAACTGCACACTGATACCCCTCATCGGACAGTAGTACCTCATCTACCTGATAAGAAAAAAACCATGCCATGATATAGAAAAAAGCCTTTCCAGATGTGCTACAGAAGCGTATTCATATTATTGAAGCTTTTGTCTATATTGCGTACTTATAATTCAACTTGTAATTATTAACTCAAGTATGTTCTGTCTGTTGATTAAAAAATCCACTCTGCTCTATCTATGACTAAATCAATGCAGAATATATATAGATCAACTTTATTCCCCAGTAGTTACTGCTCGCTTGCACTTGCTTTCCTGCACTTCCTCACCACCAAGTCTCTTTGTCTTTCTTCTTCTTAAAATGTGTTAACCAGTGCCATCTTCATCCTTTTAGGAAAATCTACCTTATTCCTCTCTTTAAGGCCGTACTTACCCATTCATTACATCCTCATCACCTATGTTCCCTTCACCAACATGACCATTGAAGTTACAGTTACAGTTAGGTACTTGGCAGACGCTCTTATCCAGAGCGACTTATATTTGTTCTTTTTTTGTGGGTTAAGGGCCTTGCTCAAGGGCTCACAGTGGTTGCTTGGTAGAGGCGCAATTCAAACCCTGGTCTTTCTGGTACTAGTCCAACACCGTAACCACTAGGCTACTATTTCCCACAAGTCTGCTCCTATCATCTTTCATGCCTAGCTACCACTCAATCTAATTCACTCCAGAATCTTTCCTTTTCCTCCATCTCACATCTCACAGCCTACTTGTGGTGCATAAGCACTGATGATATTTACCATCACATCCAGCCTCACATTCATCACCCTATCAGAAACTCTCTTCACCTCTACCACACTCTCAATGTACTCTTTCTTCAGGATTACACCTACACCATTTCTCTTTGCATCTACACCAGGATAAAACAGTTTAAATCCACCTCCAAGGTTCCTGACCTTACTCCCTTCCCACCTGGTCTCCTGAACACACAACACATCCATCTTTCTACGCTCCATCATGTCAGCTAACTCAGTCATAGTACCAACATTTAAAGAACCCACCCTAACCTCCACTCTCCTACACATCTCCTTCGCCTGTTGTCTCTGTAGATATCTTCCACCTTTCCTTCTCCTCTTTTGGTCAACAGTAGCCCAATTTCCACCGGTACTCTGTCAGCTAACAGTACCTGTGGCAGTCGTTGTTAACCTGAGCCTCAACCAATCCGGTATGAAATTCTTATTTGAGACCTGCATATTTGATTTGGCACAGTTTTACGCTGGATACCCTTCCTAACACAGCCCTCCCCATTTATTCGTGCTTGGGACAGGCACTAAGAATGCACTGGCTTGTGCCATTCTAATGGCTGGGTTCTTAATCATAGGCTATTGTTTAAAAATTTCCAGCTCATCGATAAGTTTCTGTAAAGCAGATTATAACTACAAAAGTAAGCAGAAAGGAAAATGTGTGTATCAGAAGATAAACAATTACAAAGAAGAAACATGTGTGTGTGTGTCAGCTAAGCGAGTGTTTCCTAAGCAGTGATCTGTGGTTACAGGCAGACAGGGATCAAAGAACCGACTGGGTCATACTCATTACATCTCCCTGTCCACCCTTTGGTACTTTCCTCCTTGCTCTCTCAATCTCCTTCTCTCTGCCTTTCTTTTTCTCTCTCACTCTACCTCAATCTGCTCATCTTCTGGATGACCGCACAGTGACATGTGGCTTTGTGAGTACTGAAGAGGAACCTGCCATTCTCTACTTGCTCAGGATTTTTTTAAAAAGGGATTGCAAACATGAAGAAAAACTCATATGTTCTGTCTCACAAACACAATATTCCTTCTCACACAAATCTAGGTTCAGTTTCTAGTTTAGTTGATTGAGTCACTCAGGATTTTGCATGGTTATGTGCTATTATTTTTAAACTGATTTACATTTGCGTGAGACAAACTGCAGAGATTTTATTGTTAATGGCAACATTAAAAAACACAATTTTTTATTTACTGTATTGATAGCAAAGCTAAAAAGCCAGTTGCCGGAAAATGACGTTGGGGTGACAAGGATTGCACTGGCAGTGAAAAGAAACTCAGATATAAAACAGAAGCCTAATTAGATTTACAGTAATGTTTGGATTATTTGAAAGGAGCTCACTATAAGCTGGAAAATAAGGAAGCTGCTGACAGTGACAGGAAGCTGCAAATTGAAATGACATAAGCGGTGGGTTTGTAAGATTGGATGATGAATTGAGTGGCAGAGGGCTTAGGGATTATGCCTTTTTTTTTACACTTTTAGCTGAAACTTCAGTTCAGGGTGTGCTAAAATGTTGTGTAGTAGATCAAAGATGTCAGACTCCAGTTTTTGAGGACCAAACACTGCCACGATTTTCAATCATTTATGATATCTGACAGTGTCAGAAACCTGTCTACTCAATACTATAAGATTTATACGGGTAAGCTGACATTCAGATACAGCCATCAGACACACAACAAACTTCAGGAAGTTAAAACGGGCTTGTTGTGTTAACCTAGACCTGTATGAATGCAGTTTATATAGAAAGTAATCAATTTATATGGACAAACTTTAAAAAAATAAAAATTAAAAAAAGACTTATAAGCTATTTAAGCATGACGTCGCCTGGGTGCACAAAGCAAGGCAAGGTTAGGATGATTAAACTGAATTGAAGTGATCTGCACGGAGCCCTGACTCTGACTCTACTAAACACTTTAGGATGAACTGGGTGCCAATTATACCCAAGACCTACTAACCCAACATTAGTGGCTGAATCCATCAATTATTTTCAGCAAACCACAAAAGCCACACTCCAAAATCTAGGTGATTATAGGAGGAAAACGATCTGCAATGATGAGATTGAATTTGTTTCTGTACTTTTTCTTTCTTACTTTTTTCTGTTCTTTAGCAAACTACTACGCTCCATAAAAAAACAAGGTGGAAACTGCTGAATCTGTGATTTTAGTCTTTAACAGTTCCTCAAGCTCAGAAACAACATCTATGTTCATAAAACTACATTTGACTCCAGTTTCTGTCTGAATGTTATTATTTATTAATTGTTTTCCCTAAGCTTAAATCTAAATGACTTTGATATTTTTTCATTATTAAAAAATTATGCATCAGCTTTTCCTTCACTTGTATGCTATTTGCATTGATCCTAATAGGAACAAAACATCTTTATCAAACAGTGAAAATATGAATGAGAATGACATCTGGACATAGATGAGTTTTGCCTCAATATAATGTGGTTAAAACAAAATCTGAAAGCAGGTGGTATATGATGAATACTAATGAATATAAGCTGCTTTTTAAACAACTTAACAGGTCAAAAAAGGACACCACACGTACACACTTAATAGATGTAATTTAAATATACATACACAGCACAGATTCCTTTTTTGCTCATAAAAAGTCATGTTCTGTGTTTTTTATATACACACACAGGCTTTCCCTCCTGTGGCGGTTAATGTGTGGATGAGCCTGGTAATGGTGAGAATAAGAGAGCGAAAGCCTGCTGTGCTGCGAACTACAGGGGTCTGTAGAGACATGACTAAATGGATGCCAGCTTAGGGCTGATTATACCCCTACAAGAGCGTATCTGCAAGCAAGTAAGGGCGTCATGTGTGGACACTCACACAAGGTGAAGTGCTCATAATTGAACATAATATTATGGTGTATATTAAGAGGCAGCGTGCAGTACAGGAAACAGAAAAATGTACATCATAGTTATAACAGTAAGTACTTTAATAAGAACATCTAACCACCTACATATTCATTCAGCCCATCATCTGTCAGAGGCATTTTATACAATCATGCAGATGCAGAATAAGAGTGTAATGCTTACATCAACGTTCAGAACAGACAGGGAAATGTGTTTTCTGTAAGTTTGCCTCTGGCATTTTTTTTCTTGCCTAAGAAAGACAGGTAAGTTTGAGTATTTCAGAAACTTTGATCACACAGTGGTACCTAAAGTTACATAGAATGATGTAAACAACAAGAAATAGATCTGCAGGAAAAACACAGTAACTCGAGAAATCTCATTTTACAACTGCAGAATACACAGAAAAGATTATCACAATGTAGAAGTACAGTAGCAAAAGACCAGAGTACATTCCATCCCTATAATTAAAGTAACTGATGCAACAGCAAGCAAAGAGGATTTCGCCAAATAGACAATCAAAGAAGGTAACGTAGGCCCGGTTCAGGAGTCTTTCATTTATCTTCTTACCCTATTATTCCTGAATTCAGGGTCACGGGGGTCTGCTGCGCCTATCCCAGCACACATAGGGCGAGAGGCGAGGGTACACCCTGGATGGGTCGCCAGTCCATCTCAGGGCAAGACATAGACAAACAACCATTCACACATATTCACTCCTATGGGCAATTTACAATCACCAATCCACCTAATATACATGTTTTTGGACTGTGGAAGGAAACGGGTAAAAATGAAAATATGAAAATATAAAATGAATGAAAATAAAGCTAGCCATTACAAAACAAAACTTTAGAATACTATTCAGTCATTAATCAATAGCTACACAGGAACAAATAAGTGTCATGATATTAACTATCTAGTAACTACTATTGACCAATAGATTTTTTTTTAGCCTTTTGAACTATTGATTACAGATGGAACTGCATTCTACAGTGTTACCAATTGTTTTAAATATATAATAATAACACCTTCTCCCATTGATTTGGATTGTTTATTTTTAATTTGTCAAAATATGGATGAAGATAGCAGTTGCCAATAGTGGATCCTTCTCTCGCATGCAGTGTTCAATATAATGAATGCAGGGGTAGTGGTGGAGTCAAGGAGCTACTGGTCAAGGCTGAGTCCTGAGAAATAAGTTTTTTTACCGTAGTGGTTCCAAACTAATCCGTTTTTTAGTTTCTTCCTACCACTCTTTGAGATATAAACATCAGTTTTGATACTGTATACTGGCACAAAAGAACTCCCGCATTTGATTTTATAAAATTAAGCTTCCTAATCAATCTCACCCATGCATTCATGAATTAATTTTGTGTTGGAAAATTGTGAAAACTGAGGAAAGATGGTTGTTGTTTTAAATGAGGCCAGCCGGTTATGCTACAATATAGGAAGTGAGGTAATGGCCTATTGAATAAAAAGGATTTCCTGTAGCAGTGAAATGCATTCGAGCAAAAAGTGTACTGTAGACAAACCACAAGTTATATTCTCTTCATTTTAAAATGACTTTTAAGTGTGTAATTAATGATCAAGCGAGTTTAATGATGGATTAATTAAAGTCTTTATCACAGTTATTTTATCTGTTTTTGTCTTTCATTTCTCATGGCCAAAGAACAAATGGAATCTTAAAGAAACCTGCCAACAAAAAATGTTTATTCCGAGATCTTAGAATAGCAAGAATGTGTTGCCTTGAGTGCTGTTTTTTTCCCATTCGGTTCTGAGTGCCTGTCAGAGCAGCAGATTAAATGTCCATTTGTTTAGAGCCAAGTTGAGATGAATGCTCTCAAGGTTTGTTGGACAGGAGGTTAATTTGGCTCAGCTCGCTTGGTGTCCTCTATAAAACCAGACTATTGAAAACTTCTTTCCTCACGCATTCACAGCATGATCAAGCCTGAAAGTGCATTTGCAGAGGGTGTTTGCAGTTCGAGCAAAACATCGGTCATTTTAGGTAATCCTTCATATTTAATGTTTCCCTTGTAACACTTTACCGGGTCAGCAAGAGAGATTTTCAATTAAAATACAGTTTACCTTAAGCCTGTTTAATTGTAGTGGAAAAACAAACACATTACATTCAATACGGAATAAAAACTACATAAAAACATGTATCATAAAACTAAAATAAACAAGTTAATATAATTCCCGGGCCAGGGATCTATCTTTGCGGCGTTCTCCCCTCACTTTCGTGGGTTTCCTCAGGGTACTCCGGTTACAGTCCAAAAACATGTACATTAGGTTGATTGGTGATTCTAAATTACCCATAGGAGTGAATGTGTGTATGAATGGTCTATGTGTGGTCCTGTGATGGACTGGCAAACTGTCCAGGGTGTACCCCCGCCTCTTGGCCTATGTGCATAGAATTTGCACCACAATAATAGTGACCCCGAATTAGGGAATTCTTGTGGATAAGGTTAGGTTCACAGCTACATTTATAGTGTGTGTGTGTGTGTGTGTGTGTGTGTGTGTGTGTGTGTGTGTGTGTGTGTGTGTGTGTGTGTGTGTGTG
>JAOTRA010000032.1:12082624-12103485 GCA_026260255.1 Pseudolaguvia tuberculata
CACACACACACACACACACACACACACACACACACACACACACACACACACACACACACTCCTGTAGGCAATTTAGAAATCACCAATCAACCTAATGTACATGTTTGTGGACTTTGGAAAAAACCGGAGTACCGAAAAAAACCCACACAAGCGCAAAGAGAGTATGCAAACACTGCACCTTTGGCCTAGGAATCGAACTTCTTTGGCCGTGCTAACCACTACGCAGCCCTAATATTTTAACAAGATATTTTATTACGAAAGACTAACACATGCCTGCCCTAAGAATCTTCTGTAAAACATACACATAGTGTAAACATACATTATTAAAGTTAGCGTCTTGATTTTAGTCTAATAATTATCCTCCAAAAGGAAAGGAGTCCCATCAATGAGTTCATGTAGAAGCCATAAGAAAAGAGGCAGAATACAACAATCTGGGATAGTTTTCTTACTAAACTCATAAGCTCCCCACCCACAAGATAACTCATCACTATCATATAACATCTGCGAGCCAAGAAGGGTGTGGCAAGCAATATACTTTCTTCAGGACCCAATTGCATATATTTGAATAACTGCTCATACAGCAAAACAAGCTTTTACATAAAGTACGATCAACAGTCTGGTGTGTATGGGTAGTACCTAACTCCTAGAGCCCAGTCGGTTTTCCTTTCAGGCCACTATATGAATTTTCGGTTTCTACTCCATACATCTTGTGTCACTCAATAGCTTAACAATACGAATTCCACAGTGTTTCAATCTAGAAAGTAGTTTTACCACTACAACCATCAAATCTCGCAATTTGAAGAGGTCAATCGTAAATACTATTGATTCAAGTTTGCAAAATGTTGCATGATTCAGCCTGCTTTGTTATAGAACAATGGCAAAATGTAATGTCATCTGATCACACTTATCACTATGCTGTTACCCACTAACAAACGCACAGTTTGAGTAATCTGTACTGATGCTCATGGTAAGACAAGATGACTTACTCAACATTCTTGTGCCTGCTATGACTGGAGACTGAAATCAGAGGCTACAACATATTTATTACAAAGAAAATGTCATATAAATTAACATTTAACTACATTGCATGGACAATGTTTTGAAAAACCTGTCTATCTTATACAAATATCTACTTTATTCATCCTATTCATAATATTGTCTCCTGCTTACTCTAATAAAAAGCACTAACGAGAAATACTGTGGTGCTGAAGAGGTTTATTGGGGTTGAAGTCAGAAATCTGTGCAGAACTTTTACAGCAGCCACAAACCAAGGTTCCAAAATCAAGGCTTTTGAGTGTGTACCATTGACCAACACAACACAGGCCACCAACCGTCTTGCAAGAGACACGATTGCATCACTGATTCTTTGCACATCTTTGTGCAACTCATTTACTGGAGGATTATTCTACATCAGTCTTGTCTACCAGCTAAGATTGATTACAAGAACATAAACTGAAAAAAATGGCAGATACAACCAATTTCAATTAAGTCATACAATTGACATACAATTGACATTTATTTATCTCCTAATAAACTTATTTCATTATTCAGGGTCACAGGGGTTTGCTGGATCCTATCCTAGTGCACAGACGGTGAAAGGCAAGGATACACTCCAGACAGATTGCCAGTCCGTCGTCGCAAGGCAAAAAGGAAAGCAGTGACTATAATTTATTTTGCACTTTTAAACAAGAAAAAACTTATAGCTGTGCTAAACACCACAACGAAATCTTATAAGGAAGATCCTAGGAAAGATTTATAACGAAAACACACACAAGACATAGTACAGCTAAATCATATTGTTTGACACCATATATTATTGATAGACTGCCTTTAAACATATTACGGCTTACATTTGAAACAGATCAATAACTATAAACTTTGAACACAGAAATAAATCAAATAATATATAATAAGAGAATAGTGAAGAGCATGCCAAACCTCTGAACTTCAATCATTCACAACATCTTAATTACAAAGCAAATACTATAGAAATTCTATAAATAAATTGAAAAGAGATTAAATATAAATACACATTTATACATGTATAATATAAACACAAGGCGGCACAGTGGTGAAGTGATTAGCATGGTCGCCTCACTACAAGAAGGTCCCCAGTACAATTCCCAGGCCGGGTACAAAGTTCTCCATGCACTTGCCGGTTTTTTCCGGGTACTCTGGTTTCCTCCCAAAGTCCAAAAACATGTAGATTGGGTTAATTGACTATTCTCAATTGTCCATAGGAGTGAATGTGTGTGTGTGAATGGAATGTGTACCCTTCGATAGACTGGAGACCTGTCTAGGGTGTACCCCTGCCTTTTGCCCTATGTGCGCTGGGATGGGCACCAGCAGACCCATGTGACCCAAAATTATGAAATAAGCAGATAAGAAGATGAATTAATGAATGAATATTATAAATACACTCATGGCTCCAAGAAGATGCACCTGTATGAAATAGATGGAGCGTAGTGGGTTTCAGTTATTTTCCCCTAAACTGCACAAAAAAGCACAATAGAAGTTTTATAATATTTTAGTAGTTGTTATTGTACAACAAACTCCAACCGTATATGGTATATGAGGTTTAAAGCGAATGGCTCCGTTTATCCAGGTTAGGTTAGTTAGTTCCCCCAGCTACAGTAGATACCAACAACACAACGTTGTTTGCACCTGTGGCGGTCGAGCAAATAATATTCCCCATTAAAGTTGCACTTAAAGTCTGTAAAAAGAAAACAAACTCGACATAGGGTAAAAGTTTCAAGTAAATACCTGTTATTTGAGGTACTGGGTGGACATTAGCACGCAGACCGCTGAGAGTTTAGCTACTCAGTGTCTACCTTCAATCCCTCCTTCCATCGAGACAATTTTCACTTCCAGAACAATTTTAAAGATAGACATGATTAATAGATAGATATAGAAGGCGGTTGTTTTTTTAAATACATACACGATAAACGAAAAAACTTCCCGCGTACTTGGTGTTGCGCGTCCTCATATTGTAACCGGGTATGTCAGCAGCGGACGGCGGCCATGACAGTCCCTGCACGTCCCCCCCCACTGAGCTCAAAGCCCCAGCCAAGCCGCTCAAACCCGATTACCGGTGCGGCGTGTGACCCTTCACTTCCCTGCAAAACAAACTGCAACTTTTCTTCCGTTTTGTTACACAACTAGCTGGTAATGTGTGTTTAAAGGATTGCAAAAATAAACCGCGGTGGTCTTAATGAAGTATGAAGGAACGTGCTTCCTCATCAGCGAATCTATCAACAGTTTATAACAGTCATATTAACTCAATGGACGGCATCCAAATACTACAGCGACAAACAGCCCGCCTTCAGGCATCCCTAGGCAAAATGGCGGGAAAGATCATATTACTTTGTTTAAACAAGCGCAAGATACGTGTATTCACCCTGCCTCTGACAGACAGCCTAAAACAGTCATTTTATAGCCTAAGGACTATCATTTGGTTTGGATGCGTTTACATGTCGTCATAAAGACGCCTCATGGAATATCCTGTGTAAAATCATACCGGCCTTCTCACACACACACACAAACAAACACACACACACACACAAAATATATATATACATTTATTTTGTTTTCTAATTATGTATATTTACTATTGAACAGTGTTACATAGTGTTATCAAAAAATCATGAGGATCTGAGGAGGTGGCAGAGTGAGATTTTCATTGGGAGTGACCAGGATGGGTTTATTAGAGAGACGGCACATGTAGGATGTTTTGGAGACAAGGTGAGGGACGCTAGGTTGAGATGGTTTGGATATGTGCAGAGGAGGGACATGCAGTATATTGGTTGAAGAATGATGAGGATGGAGGTTCTGGGCAGGAGGAAAAGAGGAAGACCAAGGAGGAGGTTTATGGATGTGGTGAGGGAAGACATGCAGGTAGATGGAGTGAAAGAGGCAGATGTAGAGGACAGGGTAGTGTGGATAAGAGCAATCCACTGTAGTGACCTATAACGGGAGCAGCCGACAGGAGAAGAAGATCTAACGCTGTTACATACAAAAAGAATTTGCAGAACTGTGACTTAATAAACCTTAGGCACTTTACTAGGAACATTGTCATTATACAATCAGCCAGTCACGTGACAATCTATACCTAAACTTGTGCAGATGCAGGTTAAATCTTTAAATCTGTCTAAAAAGATTTGATAGGTTTAACTCGTATTTATAAGAGCTTCACATGTTCAGGAAGCACCACGGTTAAAGTGTTGGAATGCTAATTGGGAGATCCGAGAGATCAGTTTTTGAGGTATCTCAACTCTGTGAAATCGGTGTATATGTCTTTGAGTTAATGTCTTTATCTGCTGTCTTTGTGTTGTTCCACTGCTTACACTGTTTGCACTGTTCTTTTTGGTCCCGGAGAAACGTTGTCACTGATCCGTCATATATGCTTAAAAAGACAATAAAACGTATTTAACTTTAACGTTGACTTTGACCTGGGATCCATTCCCGGCACTACTAGGTTGCCACTGCTGCACTCCTGAAGAAGGCCCTCAATTGCTTTGTTGTATAAAAGAGATAAATGTAAGTCTCCCTGGGTAAGGATGTCTGCTAAAGCCGTAAATGTAAATGACGGAAAGATTCTACACTACCCTGAGTTGGACTGCCAACCAGTCCAGGATGTACCCCCGCCTCTCGCCCTATGTGTGCTGGGATAGGCGTGAGCCCGAATTCGGGAATAAACGGGTAAGAAGATGAATGAATGAATGAATGAATGAATGAATGAATGAAAAGGTTCTACACTACTACAAGCTCAGTCTGCACTGTACAGTTCATGCTACAGTTCAGTCTGTGCACTGTAGCCTCAGGTTCTTCTTCTTGAGTGAAACCAGATATGGTGTAGTGGATAGCACAGTTTCCTCACAACAAGAAGGTCCTGGGTTCGATTCCCAGGCCAAGGATCTTTCTATGCGAAGTTTGCATGTTCTTCCCACACTTGCATGGGTTTCCTCCGGGTACTCTGGTTTCCTCCCACAGTCCAAAAACATGCAGATAAGGTCAATAGGTGAGTCTCAATTGTCCATTGGTGGTTCGTCTATGTTGCGCTGAGATGGACTGCAGATCCATCCAGGGTGTACCCCTGCCTCTCGTCCTGTGTGAGCTGGGATAGGCTTTAGCAGAACCCTGTGACCCCAAATTAGGGAATAAGCAGAAAAGATGATAAATGAATAATACATTATGTAAATAAGTGTATTCTGAAAACTTAAAACTTTATTAGTGGCAATTATATACACATTTATAATTATAGTGTAGTCTAGTCTGGATGTTAACCATTATTATTTTATTCATTCATTCATTCATCTTCTTACAGTTAGGCATTTGGCAGATGCTCTTATCCAGAGTGACTTGCATTTAGTCTCTTTTTTACAACTGAGCAATTGTGGGTTAAGGGTCTTGCTCAAGGGCCCACAGTGGTTGCTTGGTGGAGGCGGGTTACCAACCTCAGTCTTTCTAATATTAGTCCAACACCTTAACCACTATGCTACCAATGCACACAGGGTGAGAGGCAGGGGTACACCATGGGCGACCTGCTAGTCCATCGCAGGGCACACATAGACCAACAACAACTCACACACACATTTCCTCCTATGGGTAATTTTTAATTACTAATCTTAATATTTTTGGACGGTGGAGGGAAACTGGAGTACCTTCCGAGATGGTCTGGCGACCCGTCCAGGGTGTACCTTCTTGTTGTGAGGCGACCATGCTATCCACTACGCCACCGCGCTGCCAAATAATGAATTATTTATTATGTTGAATATTGTTATATTTACATTTACTTATTTTCTAACTGGCTTATTTGCCAATTCGGGATCACAGCGGTGCACAAAAGGCAGGAGTACACCCTGGACAGGTCGCCATTCCATTGTAGGGTCACATATAGGCAAACAACCACACATCCTGCCTATAGGCAATTTTACGATCAAATTAACGATCACAAGTCATAATCTACAGAAATAAACTTGTCTTAAGTGAAAGGTCTAATAGGCGTTTTGGGAGTCCTTGAATGGACATCCGGGTATGTATGATTATTATGTAGTTAATTGTGTCCTGTATCAACTACGCTTTGTGGTAGCTTGTTTAATTACCTGCTTTATACCTTAGTGGTGCAGCTTTTAGATACGTTACGTTTGTGTTTCTAACTTATGCAGTAATTGTGTTTGTCTTGTATTTCTTTCACTTAAAGCATATGTAATATGTGTATTTGAGATTTTGAAGATTAAAAAAAATAGTACTGATGAAATATATGGTATTTTTAATAAAGTGATTAAGTTCATTCAATCATTCATCTTCTTACCCGCTTATTCCCTAATTCGGGGTCACAGGGGTTTGATGGTGCCCATCCCAGCGCACATAGGGCGAGAGGCAGGGATACACCCTGGACAGGTCTCCAGTCCATTACAAGGCCACACAGACAAACAACCATCCACAGACACATTCACTCCTAAGGAGGATATTTTTTAGACTCACCAAACAACCTAATCTGCATGTTTTTGGCATTTTATGGTGGATATTTAAAAGTTATCCTCCATTTTTACTGATTACAGCCATCGTTCAGATCATTGTTATAAAAACTGTTTTATTCTTGTTATTATTTATTAACAGCAAACACAACAAGTAGACAAGGTTCTACAAAGGAAATCTGTAGAATATAAACTGGAATCAACTTGTTGCGCCTGCATCAAAATGTTTTCCACAAATTACTAACACTGTTCAAATTATACGCCCCAATTTTTAATGCTTTATATACTGACAACATAAATAATAGATTCAATAACGTGAGCAATTGTCCCCTCTCTTGGCCGTCGGCTGTAAGTGACGTCACTCCTAACACGCCCCATGGTATAGTCCCGCCCCTGACACTGATTGACAGATTTTACTATAAGGTCGGTACTGGGTCCTGGCTTTGTGTCCTGTATAGTTGCCTCAATACACCTACCTTTAAATGACAAGTTTAAAGTAAATTTTGGTAGGACACCCCTTGGCTTTGCAAGTGAAATTTTACTTTTGTTAGTCTGGCAGTCCCGAAAAGAAAATGCAAACCATTTTGTCTGCAATATATTTTATGGGGGAGATGACGTCATAGTTTATACAGGGATGGAACAGGGTTTATTTCCTTACACTAGCCCAACTATGTGGTCGAATAGCTTATGCAAATTCGTATGCAAACTATTGGCTTAATAAAGAATCTTAATAGTGCTTCAGCAATTTGTAGTTATCTTACATTTTCTATCTAGCAAAAAATAGTAAATTAACGCTTCCAAGTCTTACAGGAACGTTACTCACTCAGTGACGTCAGTGTACACCTGCTCCTGATTGGGTGCTCAGTGACGTTTCGGATTGTAACGAGATATCCAATTGGTTGAAACAGCAGACACGTGTTTGTGTGTTGCGTGTCGTTCATAGTCTAACTATGATGTTTTATTTTTAAACATAATCGTAATCATGGAAACCAATTAATAGTTTAGGTTCATTCCTAGGTGTAGAGTGTGTTTATTGTGTGGGGGGTAAGTAACTGAATAGTATTTATAATTAAGGCTGAAATGCAATAAACTATTGTGTTTGAGCATACTGACAAAATTGGAATTCTTTTATATTTAGGGTTCTTGTTCAATTGTCTGTTGAAGTGTCAGAACATCCAGTCGGACCATGTGCTTCAGGTGTTGTGTCAGACTTTAGTGGTGCCACTTGTTAAAGCTGTAAATTAGCAGCTCTATTGGCCACAGACTGAACCAATGGCTGATCATCAGTGTGTAACAAACCCAAACCCTTTTCCCTCTTATTACTCACAAGCACAGGATGGATATTGGATGGGAGTGACCTTTGCAATTAGAGGAGTTGGTAGTTTCACCTTTGCAGTAGTTTGCACCAGTTTTTCACTGGAGCGGTTGATTACAAGCTCCGTAGCTGATAGGAAGTTGGCCTGCATAGACTGCATCTCGAACTCGTCTCTTTTGGATCCAAAAGCATCCTAACACTGTCTTCCAATGGAGCTTGAGGGTCAGTGGTGGAAAGGTCAACTTGCCGGAGATATTTACCATGCTCTGCGCTACAAGGTCTGTCCTATTCTTCCAACTTTGCCCTCTATCACTATTGTTTTGCTTTGCAATAAGTAATATGTCTGTTTTTTTAAAGGAGCTGAGGTTGCCTGTATACAATGGTCAGTCCCCACAACTGAATCTCAGACGCTATTTTTCAGACCTCATAGCCATAGTGAGCAACCGCTTTAAGCTGTGTCCAGCAGCTCGACATCTGGCTGTGTACTTGATGGATCTCTTTATGGACCGCTATGACATCTCTTTGCAACAGCTCCACATGGTGGCTCTTTCATGTCTACTTTTGGCTAGTATGTTGCATGATGTTTGTTGCATATGTTTTGCTTTCTGTGCACTACAATAGATAAAGTGGATAAGAGGTCATCTTTGTAACCTTCCCTCAGGTAAATTTGAAGAGAGAGAGGACCGAGTGCCTAAACTGGAAAGCCTCAACAGCCTTTCTTGCATGAGCTCCATGAACCTGGTGTTGACTAAACAGGGTCTGTTGCATATGGAGCTATTGCTGCTGGAGACCTTTCACTGGAACCTTTACCTACCCACAGCTGCACACTTTATTGAATATTACCTGTCCATTGCTGTCAGTGAAACGGATGTACATGATGGTTGGCCAATGACATGCTTGGAAAAGACTATGTTATATATAAACAAGTATGGCGATTACTTTCTGGAAGTCTCTTTGCAAGGTAAAATACATTTCCTCAGATTAATTGGTTTGATTGACTATTTTCTAATTAAACACATACATACATAGACAAATGTATTTAATCCAACCCCTTGCTGTCTTTAAACATCCTGTTCCGCATTCATTCTTTAACTTGCAAGATGTTGGTGCGTGGCTATGATACCCATTGGTTTACAATATCATGAGTGAGATCGGGTAGAATGTGGATAACTTTCTTTTAGTGAGTGCTTTGGGCACACAGGCTATTTTCAGTTTGGGACATGAAGGGGAAATGTTAATACTATATCGCTCTCACATCTCTATATCTATAGATAGACAAGTATGTATTTACAACTTTTGTGGCAACAGTTTAAACAAGCTACATGGATGTTGGTGAGTAGTCCAAGATGAATTTATTTTCCTAGATCATGCGTTCCTACAATTTCCACCATCAAAGGTAGCTGCCTCCTGTGTGGCTTCATCTCGCATAATCCTACGTCTGGCTCCGAGCTGGCCGTCACGTCTACAGCGCCTGTCTGCCTACACCTGGGATCAGCTGCTGCCCTGTGTGGAGAGATTGCTTATGTGGGTAACTGCTTAACTTAACTAAACGTTGGTTTTAATGGGCTTTTTGTGCTGATTGCAAGACTTTTCTTTCTTCAACAGTGCTCATGATAGTGATGTAAATGAAGCCAATAAGCAGAAGTGCCAGCTACAGCAGACTGGTCTACAGCCGGGGCAGGCTGTGTACCCAGTGCAAGGCCAGAGTGCCACAGTAGCCCAATACATCCACAGGCCAAACTTGCAATATGCCCAACAGAGCTGCCAACCTGTGCTGGTCTCTGCCCACTCAAGTACCTACCTTTGCCACAGTGGTTCCATGCAGGTGTCTGGTGGACAATCACATGGGCAAACACAGACTGTTTCCGTACCAGACGCTAAGATGATGTCAAGCCGGCCCTACCAGGTGAACTCTGTTTACTCCTGCACAGCACCATGCTTCAACAGGTGATTGCAGCTTGATGCCAGCTACAAACATTAGACATTGATGTGAATGTTAGGCAAGCTCTAAAAATAATAGTACATTTGCATCTCAAGGTGCCTAAGAGCTTGGAAGTCTGTTTTAATATAGACAAAATTAAAGCTATGGCCAATGTGGTAATACTGGAGTGCGCAAGATGTGCAAATATATGTGAACTTGTATTTTTGCAAATTTCTTTTTGTTGGTTTGCTTTTCTTTCTTTGGGTTTTTGTTGCACTGCGAACAGTTTTTTTTTTTTAGATTCTTGCTACTTGAATGGAAAAATCTGGTGTGATTTTGATCAGCATCAGTAAACTTGTGCCACTGATAAGCCAGTTTATGCCGCAAGTGTTTAATGTAGACATGTGAAGTTACAAATGCACTTTGGTACCAAACAGTTTTAAAATAAATTAAAAAAATATATGTTGTATTCTTCTTGTACAACATATTTTCTGTTGCATACTGTTTTATCGATCTGATCTTGGTCATTGTTTTTCTTAGCTCCACAATAATATACAATATAATAATGGTATTATGCATACTTTTAGACATGGGAATCAATGTCTTAGAGCTCCAGTGGATATCCTAAGCCTAAGTTATTGACTTTATCCAAAGCATGTTCTATCAATTTCCATGGAAGCTTTTCTGGGGTGTTAGTAGACATCCATATTTCAGTTATCTGCTGGCTTTTGGATTTATCTCGTCAAATTGCTTGTGGGTGTGATAGGCTGGCATAGCATTCAAATTCTTTGGGCTGCAAAACCCATCAACAAACCCAGGATATTGTAAGACTACAAAATTCACGTATTGCATTTAACCCAAAAGAAAAACTCTTTCTCTCTCTAATTTGAGTACAAAGCTACTCACAGTAAGCGTGTACCCCTGCCTCTCACCCTATGTGAGCTGGAATAAGCTCCAGCAAAAACCCAGAGACCCTGAATGAGTGAATAAACGGATAAGAAGATGAATAAATGTTGAAATGCCACCAAGAACCAAAGCACTGCCCTCTAAATCCTTTAGTGTAAGAATGTGACTTAGCTGATGTCTGAAAATCTTCTAATAGTGACTGATTTTTTTATTCATCATGCCATTCTCTCCTATTATCTATATCTAGTTAGAATTTTCACAAAAATTCCAATATTTCTTGAAAGATATATTGAATTATCATGCATGTTTTGATGCCAAGTTACAATCATTCATTAATTCACACAGTCTGATCCTGTAATTGAATATAATTGGTGTCAAGCACACTGCATGATTTAATAATAATGTTTTATAATAAAATGGGCCATTGTGTAGGGGGTATTTGGGGCTAATATGGTATTTATATTATACTTAAAGTACATTATAATCTATTCATTCTCAGGTAAACAGAAACTGGAAATTAGTTCATAACATTGACTCTTCCTCATTGCTTATAAAATCCTACACACAATCGTGACATCTTTTATGGAGACTGATTATTTTTAGATTGGCCCTACCCGAGCGTGATCTTTGCAGAAGGCTTGGCATGATGGAAATCTTGACAAGATTTAATGAGCTACAAGGTAAGCCAAAAAAAAAATGTTGAGCTGCATCATTGTTCCAGACATAATTTTTTTTTAATCGTTAATTCCCCACTTCGGGGTCACAAGGGTCTGCTGGAACCTATTCCAGTAGCCCAGTTTTTGGACTGTTTGGGAGGAAACCCGGGAGAACATGTTCAGCACAGAAAGACCTTCTACATGGGATACAAACCCAGGACCTTCTAACTGCTATGCCACTACACTACACTCTGTTTCAGCTAATCCATCCATTTTCCATACCAATTATCCTATTCTGACTCACCTACAATACTTACAGTAATTTTGAACTTTAGACTACAGGGCGCATGTAGGATGTTTTGACAAGGTGATGGAGGACAGGTTGAGCTGTGGAATCCTGAGGATGGAGGCAGGAGGAAAAGAAGAAGACCAAAGAGGAGGTTTATGGATGTGGTGAGGGAAGACTTGGAGGTAGGTGGGGTGAAAGAGGCAGATGTAGAGGACAGGGTAGTGTGGAGAAGAGCAATCTGTTATGGTGTCCCCTAACATAAGCAGCCGAAAGGAGAAGAAGACTACAGGCAGCTTTTAATGGCTAAGGATTGGCCATTGTGCAATCTTTTTATTTTATTTTTTTAACAGTTGTTAACACAAATGCTTTCTTGTTCTATGAGGAAAGTTGAAGTTTAAGATAGCTTTGTTTATCTGTATTCCAGGAGAAATAGGATTGGTAAACAAACACTGCAGCACTGAATCAAATAACAGGAGCAAAAATCGAAGGTATAAACATTTGAAGGTAACATGCTATTCCACAGACCACTATTTAATACAATTACATACAATTTAGTACAAAAAAAACCTAAAAGTATTTCCTTTGCCTTCTTAGCTGCACAGTAAAGGTGTTGATTTATTGATTTGGACATAATGTGCACTGTTGCTTCAAAAAATCCATTATTCCCAGGTCCTGCGTCTGAAACTTCAAATTTTTTTTCAAATGAAACTGAAATTCAAACCCCTCCACTAAAAAAAAAAGGAAAAAATAAATAAAAGACAAAACATTTCAACATCATCTAGTTCCACAATTTTTTATTTTTACTTAAGGTAAAATATTTGAAATGTTTTCACAAGATGGTACCGAGTTTCTGTGCAGAATTTGCATGTTCTCCCTGCGCTTGCCTGGATTTCCTCCAGGTACTCCGGTTTCCTCCCACAGTCCAAAAACATGTACATTAGGTTGAGTGGTGGTTCTAAATTGTCTGTGTGTGCCCTGCGATGGACTGGCAACCTGTTTAAGGTGTACCCTTGCCTCTTGCCCTATGTGTGCTGAATTAGGCTGTAGCAGACTCCTGTGACCCCAAATTACGGAATAAGAAGATGAATGAATGAATTATTTGAAATATAAAATTTTTGCTCTAAAAATGTAATGCCTGATTTTGTCGAGTCATTAGTCATTCTGACTGTTAAGAAATAACCATTTGTTTAATATTTTAAGTACATATTTCATTGTAAATTGACTTGTAATGTATGTTTTCTTATAAAAGCAATATTTTTGCAATGCCATCATTTAATTACTTATATTTTTCTGAGTATCTTTCCTATCAACAAACCTCACCCCAAACAATGCCTACCTGGGATGTCTGCCGACCCTTTTATGGTTGGCAAGAACTGGGCCTGTTAGCAGAGGTGTGTAGATGTTTCTAATATCTAAACCATGAGTATCTAAAAGCCTCCCCATACATTTTGGATTAGATTATATTAGATACAACTTTATGGATGTTGTGCCAGATGACAAGGAAGTGAAATGAAGTACATTATCACTGACATAGGCATACTATTAGATAATCTATTACATGTTCTGTGTAATTCAGTTAATGATCATTTCAGTCTGTTTTATCGAAATTCATTCTGTATTTAAGGTTTGGTGACTGATGTATTTTAATAGGATCTGTGAAATATTAATAATGTTTAATGTGGTAAAAAAAAAAAAGTTTAAAAAAATTGACGTGTAAAGTAGTATGACAGTATTATGTGTAGTAAAAAGAAACTGGCATGAACTTTTTAGAAAGAATCCAGTGTGACTTTCAACAATACAATAATGTCTGCTTGCTTCACTTCTTAGCAGCTCCTGTGAAGGAGGAAATGATCTGAGAAATTTGTTGGCTGGAACTATCTCGCTTGTGATAGTTTGTGTCACTGTGGTAACCAGTCTTTTCTCCTTGCAGATACACTTTCTCTCAAAGTCATACACATGGTCCAGGAACCTGTCATGCTTTTCTGTGTGCAGAATTAGGCATGACTCAGTGGCCACACAGATTGTTATACAAGAAATCTTCTTCAGGGAAAGTTGTTTGATAATTCACAGAATAAATGCAACATTTCTATGAATAGATTTTATATTCCACATATAACAGTGGGCCAATAGAAACATGAATTCACTGATCAGATGCATTTTTTTTTTAACATTATACTATTATATTTTGGTTTAAAACAATCTTTTTTTCTGCTTATTTTCTAATTCTGGGTTATGGGGGTCTGCACTATCCCAGTGCACATTGGGCAAAAGGCAGGGGTACACCCTGAATGAGTCGCCAGTCCATCTCAGGGCAACACACAGACAAACAACCATTTACAGATACATTCACTCCTATGGAAAATTTTGAATCGCCAATCGACCTTATCTGCATATTTTTGGACTGTGGGAGGAAACCGGAGTACCCAGAGGAAACCCATGTAAGGGGGGAGAAGATTCAAACTCCGCACAGAAAGATCCCCAGCCTGGGGATCGAACCCAGGACCTTCTTTATGTGAGGCAACCGTGCTATCCACTACGCCGTAAGTGTGTGTGGCCCAGTGATAAACTGATTACCTGTGCAATGTGTACTATTGCCTTTCTCCCAAATCAGGAAATAAGCAGGTATAGAAGATTAATAATATAACACTTTTTTTTCTTTTTTTTTTTTATATAATTTTAATTATAATTTAATAGCCAATCTTGCAATCCAACTACACAGTGTATTTAAATTTTATACAATACAAACACATAATCCATCTGTCTAACTGTAATAAATGGACACTAAATGGTTTTTCTCTTGAGGGACTCTTTTTCTTGCCACAGTTGGGTTGATATAGAATAAAGGTTGTACTGTGGTTATGCTTATGCATATTATTTTCATTCATTCATCTTCTTACCCGCTTATTCCCTAATGCGGGGTCACGGGTGTCTGCTGCACCTATCCGGGCACATATAAGCCAAGAAGCGGGTGTACACCCTGGACTGGTCGCCAGTCTATCTCAGGTATTATTTTTAGTGAACCAAAAAAAAAACCTAATGGCTATAGAAATTTCACTGTATTAGATGCAGTAAGAGAATAAAACTTCCGAAAGTTACGTTTCCAGGTCAGTAAGCAATGAAAACATCCAGATGTTTATTCATACTTCTCTTTTAGCCAAACAATTAACATTCAAAACTGCTTAAGTAAGAAATAAATTTCCCAAATGGGCTGACCACGTATCATGTGTGTGCAAATAAATATGATGGCAAGTATGTTGGAAAAGTCAACTAATGTTTGAACCAAACATTTTGATAGAGCAGGGGTTTTTTTTAGTTTTTCAACAGACTATAAATACACAAATAAATGTAGACCACTATTATGATAAGAAAGCTGGAAACTTGAAACCAGCAAAACAAAAAAAGTTTTAAAACTAAATCACATACATATACATCATTCATTCACTCATCTTCTAAACCGTTCATTCCCTTACGAGGGTTTGCTGGAGCCTATTCCAGCGCACATAGGGCAAGAGTATATAAATTATATACAGTTCAATTATTGAATAGTATAGTACTTTATTATATTCATTAATTAGACTTTTATCCATCAAATTAATGAACAAATAATTCTCCTTAATCGTATATTTGATTTTACTGTCTTTTCACAGTGATTTGAAACTGATTCATTTTGCAACTTGATAATATTAGTTGTACATTTTTTATGTTGGAGCCCTATAAATAGTAAATCTGTTATAAGCATTCAGAAAAAGATCTTTTATGGTTGTGAACACAAAAGAAGTGAAATAAATGCAAGAATATAATATTTGACCATGCTATAATACAGACCATTTAAATACACATTAGTTGTGGCTAAGCATTCTAAGGGGCCTTGCAATTTTCATGCAACATATCCCCAGACTGCTTTGTTAATAGTAACAGTGTAGAATGGGTGTGGTAGCGGGCCCAAACTCTTTTTTTTTTTTTCATACAGCCCAAAATTGCTACAGGCACAATGAATATTTTATGGAAAATGTAATTTCAAACAATTTACATATAACTTACTGTATACATATTTAATTACAGATAATGGAATTTCTATTCATTATATAGATTCCTTTGATTACAGCACACATTCACCATGGCATCATTCTTCTCCAGCACATGTAAAGGTTCTTAATAGGGTTAAGATCTGAACTCTGTGGTGGCCAATCCATGTAAGAAGAAGATCTGTGAACCAATCTTTCACAATTTCAGCCCAGTGGAACCTCCTGATCATACCACAAGTGCACTGCCCTCACAGTCTTGTACAGAAAGCAGTAAGCATGATGCTTCTGTGCTTCACCTGAATCGCATATCAGTCTGGAAAAAGGAAAATCAGGATTTATTAGATCACATCCATTGCTCTGGAGTGAAATCTTTATACTGGTTAGCAAACTGAAGCTATTTTTCTTTCGGATTAGCCTCAATGATGTGTTGTTTTTAAGACTACACAGGTTTAGAGTTTGCTTTGCATTGTACATGTGGAAATTATTGTCCTTTAACTATTAAACATAGAATCAAGTTCTACTGTTGTTGTTGGTTTTTTTTTTATTAATTTCATCAAAAGTTTAAGCGATCACCAAACATATCAATATCAATCATATTTCTTCCTTGAAGATGATGCACCCAACTATCCTTCACGTTTTTACTGATGCGTTAGGGGTTTTTTTTAGTTTTTGTAATAAATGAATGTTTTCTTTGATTGATGTGGGCAAAAAATATTTTACCATATTTTCCATGACCACAGCCCATGACTTCTGAAATGTATGTTTAAGAAATGACAAGCTACTCTCTGCATCAGTTAGGGTTAAATAAGCTGAAACATAATTCATTCATCTTCTTACCCGCTTACTGTGCCTATCCCAGCACACATAGGGCGAGAGGCGAGGGTACACCCTGGACGGGTCGCCAGTCTGTCTCAGGGCAACACATAGACAAACAACCATTCACACACACGAGTACCCGGAGGGAACCCATGCAAGCGAGGGGAGAACATGCAAACTCCGCACAGAAAGATCCCGGCCCAGGAACCTGGGACCTTCTTGTTGTGAGGCGACCGTGCTAACCCCCCTACACCACCGCACCGCCCTACATAATAATTCCCTGTATTATAATGTTATACTTAAACAGTATTTAGTATGTAAAGCAGAAATGTTGAAACAACAACGAAAGATTCCAGGTCTTTGCTCTCCGCTGATGGATCACAGTGGGTCAGAATTTCAGATTTTATTTCCTGACATTTACATATACCGTAGTTTTTTTTTTGTTTTTTGTTTTTTTACAAAAGGACACCATTTTGTTCAAGCAGGCACAAATACTGTGACATGACTGACAAGTATTTCTTGTTATGCAGGTATGACCTATTGAGTTCTTGTAGAATTATTACCTTTGAATATCTATTTTTAGACTGAAATTTATCCCTAATGACTGCATTGCGTTGTGAAATTGGATAATCCATTACATAGATCTGTGAGATTTCATTGGAGAAAAAGCAAGCTATTATGCGGCTGAGAAATGAGGGGTGAGGTAAGTGGAGACATTACATTTGCATAAATGGTGGGCAGATCTATTGCAAAAATTGCAGCAATGAAGGTATATTAAATAAACCGTCTATACATTTAAGTGCAGAAACAAACATAATCTGGACAGGCCTCATCACAGGCTAGATTTGTGAGATTATGTGAGACTTGGTTATAATATACTGTGCATGAATTGCAAAAATTAAAGACAATAAATTTCTTTGTGTGGATATCATGAAAACCCCATATAGGTACAGGTTAATACATTTAAAATTATATATAGAAGCATTGGGAAGTATCTCCTGTTCTATGTCCCAGTTTGGCTTTGTGTTGCTCAAAACATTCCTAAAATCTCTAACATCAAAATGTGCTCTTGACTCACATATAGCTGGTTGCTGCTGATTTCATGTTTCCTGGTTCAAATCCAGCTGCCAAAGCTTCTTGTAGGTTTCTAATTCACTAAAAGCCGCAAGAACCAAACCAGAGAAAGAAATTGCCAAGAGGTTATAGCTTACAGACCATAAAAGCAGTGGATACAGTATTGTAAAAGGAATTTATTATTGAAATTAAGTGAATGTGAATCCAGGGCAACTCACACGATTGAAGTTTAGGTCCAATTTTTGTTAACGTTAAAGTTTACCTAGCAAGACCTCGATAAGCCAGTTTAGGTGTGTTTAATTATTGCTAGAGCTAAACCTGACCCTCCAGAACTAAGTTTATACCAATAACAGCTAGTTGGTCTGGAAAATGTAGCTCACACCCTTTCAGTCCAGCATCTTAACTACACTTGCCTCTTGTGTGGACATGACTTTCACAACCACATGTGTGTCACCTGACATAACAATAGACAGAAACCATATTTTCTCCAAATAAATATACACACAAAAACCATAAATACTTTTATTATACGAAACTACACATGTACTGTATGTGGCGGAGAGATACGTGAAATGTCACTCACACAGGTGTTATTACACACAGAGTGATTCGTTCCTTCATTCATCTTCTTACCCGCTTATTCCCTAATTCGGGGTCATGGAGGTCTGCTGGTGCCTATCCCAGCGCAAATGAGGCGAGCGGCAAAGGTACAACCTGGATGGGTCACCAGTCCATCTCAGGGCAACACATAGACAAACAACCATTCACACATCATCAATATAGAATCAATATTTACTTCCTTTTGCCATTTCCCCAAATTAGAAAATAAGCAGGTATAGATAATGAATTAATGAATAAAAATATAATACATAAGGCTGTAAGTCAATGCTACTAGTCTAGTTATCTTTGGGGTTAGCCAACCTCTCCTCACAATGTCTAACTTTTCCCAAAAACTGACTTTAAGAATGGATTTTTAAGTATGTAAGAGACCATTGCTTATATAGTTGAAGTTACGTGGGCCAGCAGAAGTGATTCTGAAGGCTTTGAGCGGATTACATTAACATAGCCACATATAGAAACTGAAATCTAATGGGACAAAAAAAAAATCTACAAGCAGTGTAGCCAAGATAAACCCTACGAAATGGAGAGAATAAACTGTTGGCAATAAATTAATACAATTTAATGGAACAAATATTAGAAATTAGGTTGTAAATGTAAGTCAGCTTCTTTTTAGTGTTTAGGCCAGCAGATAAGGTCTTTCTGGCATTGATTGCACAGCACTGGTAGCAGTGTATTTAATTCAGAATAAAGGCAGTTAGTTGAGAACATTTATGTGGAATGTGCTAATTGTAAAGCATTAATTAAAATCTACTTCTAAGTTGCAGTACCTGTTCTTAGAAATATAATCTTCTTACTGTAGGTCCATTAAATCCCCTAACAGTTTGAAAAGAAAGTAAGAATCTATCTGAGTTGTTTTAAAATTTGTTTAGCATTATAGTGAAGACATTATATTTATCCTGTTTATTATAGCAACACTCAATTGTTATGGGCGGGGCGGTGGCCTCACAACAAGAAGGACCGGGGTTCTGGGACCTTTCCGTGCAGATTTTTTATGTTCTCCCTGTGTGTGTTTCCTCCCACTGTCTAAAACATGTACGTTAGGTGAAATCCCAGCTACGGCTCACGGTGTTCCGCTGTGGACCCCTAAAAGGAGCAGCTGAAGGAACTGATTATAGCAACACTCAAGTAACTACATGAAACAAGGAATTTTAGTAAATTAGACTTACAAACTTAGATTTAGATGTCATTTATCACCAACAGGACCATTATAAGTATGCCATCACATCTTATTTTTTAAATAAGTTGTTAACAATATTTTCTTGAGCTGTATGTAATTACTTATATTGATAACATCCTTATTTCTTCAAGAATTCACTCACAACATTTCTGTCATGTGAGAAAGTGTTGAAATGCTTGTTTAAGCACAAGTTGTATGTTAAAGCAGAAACGTTTCATCATTAGTTTCATCGTGACCAAGTTTTTCATACAATATTATATTATTATATATTAGTTCTAGCGACGTGGATGAAACCAGGTTAGAAGAAGTGACCAGCTGGCCCCAACTATCTTCTACACAAGGTTCATCTGCAAACTCATAGGAGTACTGGCCCACTACACCACAGTGCCACTATGGATCATATTTTATAAAGCTCTAACACAAACATTTTTTACCAAGCTCATTAACATTTACGACATTTGGCAGACGCTCTTATCCAGAGCGATTTAATTTTATCACTGAGCAATTGGGGGTAAGGGCCTTGCTCAAGAGCCCACAGTGATTTCTTGACAAAGATGGAAATCAAACCCGGGTCTTTCTGGTATCAGTCTAATGCCTTAACCACTAAGCCACCACTTCCCCAAGCTAACCTTTACATTTTGGACACACTCCTCAAACCTTGGAGTGATACCACCAGCCTGTGTATTTAAAATAGCTACATTCGATTTACATTTTAAATATAAATTCTAATTATCACTTGATTAATGCTGCATATGTTATACATTGGTTATGTATTTATTAGTGTTTTAGTTCTCTAAAGGACTTTCAGTCATGCTGATTAGTGGCCAGGCTATATTTTAACAGCCCAGAATTATGAATGTGCGTGATTATGGTGACCTGCAAAGAACTAGCATCTCATTCGTATTCCTGACACAATCCGAAAGGTCAAACTGACATGTGCTGAGGCGGGATAATAAAAATATTAGAAGGAGGACGTTGGAAATAAAACTGTCAAGCAGAATGCAAAGTGGAAGGCCAAAAAGGAGTTATGTGGGTGTGATCAATAGAAGTTATGTGGGTGTGAATAAAAAAACAGAGCTAGGCAGAGGAAAATTATTCATCAATTATTCAGAAGAGATATAAGCGAAATGTCAGGAACAAGTAGAAGGTGAACGGCATTCTGCAAACCTATTAAGTTGGACTGCAGAGGCTACGAAAGCTTGTCTACATCAATCAGTTAGTCTCTGAATTGACAGGGTGTAAAAGTTTCACCAAAAACATTGTAGAAATTTTAGAAAAGCCTGCAAGAAGCTTGGAAGTGGTAGCACAGTGATTGAGTTGGTGGACTGCTCATTTGCTATTGCTGTGCCCCTGAGCACGGTTCGGAACCTACAATGGGTGGTG
Organism: Pseudolaguvia tuberculata; assembly: GCA_026260255.1. NCBI lineage: Eukaryota > Metazoa > Chordata > Actinopteri > Siluriformes > Sisoridae > Pseudolaguvia > Pseudolaguvia tuberculata. The sequence continues at coordinate 12,103,284 of JAOTRA010000032.1, forward strand.
CGGTTACGTAGCCTCACATCAAGAAGGTCCCGTGTTCGATTCCCGGGCCGGGGATCTTTCTGTGCTGAGTCTTGCTGGGTTTCCTATGGTACTCCGCTACCTCCCAAAGCCAAAAAAACATGTAAATTAGGTTAATTGGTGATTCTAAATTGCCCATAGGAGTGTGTGTGTGTGTGTGTGTGTGTGTGTGTGTGTGTGTGTG
>JAOTRA010000032.1:12105708-12127192 GCA_026260255.1 Pseudolaguvia tuberculata
TGTGTGTGTGTGTGTGTGTGTGTGTGTGTGTGTGTGTGTGTGTGTGTGTGTGTGTGTGAGTGGTTGTTTGTCTATGTTGTCCCTGAGATGGACTGGCATGTACCCCCAGAGTGTAACCCCTATGTGCGCTGTAACAAGCTCCAGCTGACCGCTGTGGCCCTGAATTAGGAATAAGCGGGTAAGAAGATGAATGAATGATGAATGAATGAAAACTGTCAATGATCAACCTTTGTTACTCCATCAGTGTCTAATGATCTGAGACATTAAATACCCAGCGACCCCAGTGTTCATCACTGCTAATGTCTCTAAACTGCACAATCCAGATGAGTCAAGTGAGTGTATAATAACAGTAGTATGGAAAAAATAAACTCTTCCGGTTTACTATTCCTATATAACGTTAATAGACATTTTAATAGACATTTTAATATTCAGCGTTAATGTTATAAAGTATCTACACATTGCATTTGATCATTATGGAAAGATATCCCCATATCCTGTCAAGAAGCTTTTTTCTTTGGGTTTTCCGTAGAGCCGCATGCTTCCTCTTGACATCTGTACACTGATTGGTCAACCGAACGTCATGTAACCAATCAGGTTGCAGCTACTGCGGAGGAAGGAATAAATACAAGATGGCTCCTCATATAAAATCAGCCTCCCGGCTTCTCTTTTGTGACCAACAAAATTACTTTTCTTTACTTATTCGTTTGAAATATCTTTTTGGGAGAAGTGCCGAGGGTTAAATTAATGACCGTGGTGCTAAAACGTGACTCGCTGTTTTTGGGCGGAAGAAGATATTTGAGAAAAAACCCGTGTCTGTTTTTTAGGCTCCAGCAGCGACACACTGCTTGTCGGATGGTGTGTGACGATATCGGGCCTTTCTCGATTTAGCACGCGCAGGCTAAATGTTTAGCTAGCGCTACACCGGTCAGGGAAAATAGCTAATCCGCCCCTGAACAATTAATGATAGCTGACCGTTATTCAACTCACCACCGAAGGACCATACTTGCATTTGGATAAAATACACTTAAACATTTTTTTCTGTTATGGCTGTCTCCAGGTAAGTCATATTTTTTCTTTTGTTTATTATATACTTGTAAAAACCCTGAAAGATTGGCAGCCAGGTTAACGGCTAGCTAGCTAGCTTAGGCTCCACGCTGGGGATCCACCACCAGACAGACTATAGTTAGCTTCTTAGCTGAAACTGCCTGGTTTTAAAGTGGCTATATTGTCTAGTAAGTTATTGATTAGGAAAGCTTGCATTTTACCATGAAGATGTTTTTAAAACATGTTTTATTTTTTTTTTTAAATAAAACCACGTTGCTGTCGTGTTTATTGTTGTGCTGGTAAAGTTTATGGAGGCCCCGTAATGTGACGCTATTGATGACCTTATGAACGATGCGCTTAGATCATCTTATGTTGGCACGGAGAAGTTACAGGATACCCAAAGCTGTACACGTTGCAGTCTTGTATGTTAGCTGTGCCCCCAGTTATTACCTCTTATCGATCTTACTGCAGATGATTACTTACAAAGTTGAAGCCCTTAAAATGTTATTAAACTGTGATCAGGAATTGTTAAGGATTTTACTGTAGGAAATCCGACTCCTTCACTGTGTACACTGACTGCTCATTCAGATCTTGGTCAGTGTAGGCAAGGAATTTACATCACCTTGTCTATTTTTATTCAGAATGATCACACAAACTTCCTCCGAATAGATTTTTTTTTAAGTGCATCAACTGTTCACTAAATCAGATGAGGAGAACATATCCATCATCATCATCATCATCATCATCATCGTCCTACCCGCTTATTCCCTAATTCAGGGTCACATGGGGTTTGCTGGAGCTTTTCTCAGTGCTTATATTCCAGGAGGCAGTGGTACACCCTGGACATGTCTCCAGTCCATTGCATGGCACACATAGACGAACAACCACACATGCACACATTTACTCCAATGGACAATCAACAAACAATCGACCTAATGTACATGTTTTTGGACTATGGGAGAAAATCAAAGTACCCAGATGAAACCAACGAGTGGGGGGAAGAACATGCAAACGGCGTACAGAAAGATGCCCGAGACCACCTTGTGAGGTGGCCGTGCTAACCACTACACCACCGCCAGGGGAGAACACAATTGAGCATATTAAGCACCTTGCAATAATAGCATAGAGTAAAGTCATATAATGCTTTGATAAACTTTAGTGAAATTTTTGGCGAAATGTTTTGAAATTTTGTGTGTTGCTAAACACTAAATTGCAGTATTGTTGAAATACACATTGGAGTGTTTTTCTAGAACAAAATTCATGAAAAATATAAATTTTAATGTTTTTTTTTTTCTCTCAAAGCCCTAATATCCGAAGGGCGTTTTTTGGACCTGGACATTTTCACCCTATCCTATGTTCACTCTAATGCATATTCATGTACCTGACCTTTGAATATTTTAGATCATAGTGAACTCTTGGAAAAGCTGCTGGGAAAGTAACCTCTTGAGCACTTTTTCCCCCCTTTATTCATATACTGTATATTTTGATTTGTAATTTTAGCAACATCTACCAGTCAGAGGTGAAAGTGGTTTGTTTACCCTTTATGTATGAATAAATCCTTTTCCGATTTGTGATAATGGCTTTTATATCATACCTCAAGTTATACTTGATCGGATGACCAATGTTGACACTCTGGTTTGCTGAAACGTGCTCCATTTTTGACAAGGTGTGTTTGAAAATCATATAAAATATGGTTCATTCTTTGCAGCTGCTATTCTTTAGGTCCAATGCCTTATCAGAAAGAAATATACCTGTTTCAATGCAGGAGCTCTGACTAAGGGAAATGGATGTGGTTATAGCAACCCAATTTTCTAACTGCACAGATGTAGCTGTAGTAATGTGCTTACATTCTGATGTTAATTATTTCTGTATCTTCAAGTAGTTGGAAAAGGGGTTATTTCTTCTAATGTAAACTGATCGATGAAACTGTCAATGAAATAAGTGTGGTGATTGTTCCACATTAAGTATACCGTTTTGAAAGTGTTTACAAAATGCGTGCTGTTAAAATTATTGGGATCATATCTGTGTAATCCCCACCCTGAACTTCAGGCTTGAGCGTCTGTTCATCTTGCTGGACACTGGCACCACACCTGTGACCAGGAAGGCTGCCGCTCAGCAGCTAGGAGATGTGGTCAAGCTCCATCCACATGAGCTCAATAATCTATTGTCAAAGGTGATCTTTCACTTCCTTGTTTACATCCTGCATATCCTCTCATGTAGTTATTATGGGACGTTAACAGTACATTTCACAAATGGCGTTTAATACATGGGGAACATTAGTCTTACCATTAAACTTGTGGTTACAGCAAAGATCAAAGTAGCTTTCACAATGTGAAGCAGTTTGTGTGTGTCTGTGAACAAAATACACAGAATAAGTTTTTCGTATGTTATACACATTATTATACACTGTACAAAATATAGTGAAATGTTTTTCTTTGCCTATCCCATCTTAGAAGGTTTGGGTGAGCTTTGATAAAGCGCCGGTAGAACAGGAAGGATCTTGCTTACGGACCCTGATGCAGTGGTAGTTGCGTGGCTTGAACCCAGGTCTTCCTGGTCTTTCGCTCAACCACTCACCTTAACCATTTGAGCCACCACTGCCTCCAAATTTCTCAGGCCACCCCATCAGGGAGTCAAACCCCTGCTTTCCACTCGACAGGTGGATTAACTCTAAAATTAACCATTTTATATAATTTTCTTTTTGTTCTGTTTCCTTTTTATAAGGTTTTAACATATTTGAGGAGTCCCAACTGGGACACAAGAATTGCAGCCGGTCAGGCTGTGGAGGCCATAGTTAAAAATATTCCAGAATGGAATCCAGTTCCCAAGCCAAAGGAAGGTAAACATTTTTTGGGTTCTTTCATTCGGCTGATTACCAATATTCAGTGTGAACCAGAACTTTTAGCGTATATGCTTTTAGCACATTAAGTAATAAATAGTTGCACTACAGTCAGTATTTATAACTAGTTAGTTAACATGCCAGAGATTTCTTCTACCCAACAGAATTCATACAAGGTATTGTCCGATTTCACAAGTTGCTCAAGTTTTATTGCTTTCCTTGTCTAATATTACTTTCAGATTACCTGCCAGTATAAGTGTAATGCTGTTTAGGGCTAGAGCTCTGTTCATTTAAATATCTTATAAATGTTTACAGAAGAAACCCTTTATTTTTTTCTGAAGCCTTGATCATACGAATCCATATTGGTAAACAAGACTGGAGCACAATTCTTAGCATTAATATAAGCAAAGTATTTTACTTTATGCTTTTTGTTGACTGTTTGTTCACCTCTTTATAAATAAAAAACGGCACTGAAATGTGCTCTGAATCAAAATTACTGTTATTCCACAAGTATAGTGCTTACAGTACTCGTGTAAACGTGGCAAAAAAAAATAATTAGCCAGAACTTCAGAAGTTCAATTCTTAATGCCAAACTATAGCCTCAATCTTTTTCTCTATTTCCTCTTACCCGTTTAGAGTCGCATACAGAAGACCTGTCTCCTGAGGATGGTTCCTCTGATAGACTTAGTTTTTACAGGTTTGACATTTCCCGTTTGCTCAGACATGGAGCGTCGCTGCTTGGGTCTGCTGGTGTAGAATTTGAAGTACAGGAGGACAAGTCAGGTATGGTATAAATACGCATTTACACACAGCATACAGCTTTTGTTTGTCTAGTTCATGCCAGTAGACTTCTACTGTAACACTGCACTGTAAATGTATAAATAATTTCTATTTAAATGTGTTCCATCCATACACCTGGTGTTAGGGTTTTTTTTAATTTTATTTATTTATTTTTTTTTTATATAAAGTATTTTAAGGTTGAACTAACCAGATGGCTTTCAACGGGTTTTCTTTCTTTTGACTTTGGCGTAAAGAGAAAAGTTTGCTTAGTGTTGGACGTCAACAATGCAAAAGATTTGTTTGCTATTTGACTGACTGATTCTCAACTGTGGCGATGATGCAAAATATTTGCATTGCCAAAACAAAGGTGCTCCTTACATTTTAAGTGTCTTAAATATTTTAAGTTAAGTTTTTGATTATCCAGTTATATAGCTTTCGTTTTTGTCAGTCATTTTCTATGTTATTTACCTGGTCTTTAGTGCAATCTGAGATTTTTTCAGCAATTTTTAGTGTTTTGATTGTCTCTTGTTTCAGCTGATGTGGACCCCAAGGAACGTCTGGCCCGACAAAGGAAGCTGCTACAGAAAAAACTAGGTCTGGACATGGGTGCTGCAATAGGAATGGACACAGAGGAGCTGTTTAATGATGATGACTTGGATTACACGTGTACCTCCAATATTAACAGGTCCCAGACGGGAAAGGGACCCATGTTCCAAAGTTTACGCATAAATGCAGTAAGTATATGGTTTTAAAATCAATTTTTTGATATTAAATGATTTACAATTGCATATTGTCAGGAATATCCATGGAGCATGCCTATTAATTTAGACAAATTTTCTTGTCTTTATGGTTCTTCTATCAAATATATTTTTTTTAATTTTACTTTAGATTTTTTTGTCACTTATGGTATCAATACTTGGGTATTTTATTGTTGATAGTACTTTTTATATTATATATTTTTATTATTTGTAATAGTTTTACCGGGTGGCGTAGTGGCTAGCCTGGTCACTTCACAACAAAAAGATCCTTGGTTGGATTCTCGGACAAGGGATCTTTCTCCACAGTCCAAAAACATGTCCATTAGGTTGATTTGAAGATTCTAAATTAGTAGTGAGTGCGTGTGATTTGTTCATCTATGTGTGGCCCTGCAATGGACCAGCAACCTGTCCAGGGGGTAACCCAACCTCTCGCCCTATGTGTACTGGGATAGGTTCCAGCAGACCCTGGTCTGGGATAGAAGATGAATGGAATGAATGAAGCATTTTACCTGTATGCAGTTTTGTTATCATAACATTTCTGTATTTTTAAGTGCATCATCAGCTCTGTTCATAAAGGCTAAGGCTGGCTGTCCTTTCTGCATGTAGTAGCTTTTAAAATGTCAAACAATTAATTAAAAACATTTTGATTGTGTTACCAAAGTTTATCTTCATTCAAACATTACTAAATAAACATAGATGTATTGGAAAGTGCAAATATTTGGGCCGGGCACATTTCTCATGGCTAACATAGCCATAAATCAACAGCAAATAGACTTTACATGTTTGTTTTCTGGATATTTGCATTAGATGTCTAATTTATATCTAATTATACCCTACTTTGCACTCCTCACTGTCTACTCCCTCACCACCTTAGCTTCTTGCACTTTTCTTTAATTTTTTTTCTTACTAATAGAGTAAGTTAATTACTTGTTGTAATTACCATCCAGTAATTTTTGATAAAACGGACGCTTCTTCTCTGTAGCCCATGCAGGCAGCAGAGTTTATAGACTCGGAATTTCGGCCTGGCATGAGCAATCGGCAGAAGAACAAGGCTAAACGGATGGCCAAGCTGGTAGCAAAGCAAAGATCTAGAGATTTGGACCCTAATGAAAAGAGGTACTTCTGCTTTCAGTGCACTAAACATGAGGGAAATGTTTCAGATTAAAGTTTATATTTAAAGGTGTGTATCAAACTCTTCTGTGTTTTGATCGTCAGCAATGACAGCTTTGAAGGAGAGCCTGAAGAAAAACGGCGGAAAACCACAAACATAGTCATCGAACAGCCAGCTGCTGAGAACAAAGTCTTAATTGATAATGTTCCTGAAAGCTCTGGTTTATTTGATGAGGTAGGTAAACAGATCTGCATACAAGCTGGATCCTACTCGTAAGAAAATAAATTGGTTAATCAAGATTAGTATTATGTACTTATTTGGAATGAGCAGTAAAACTAAAATTCTATTTCACACATTTTATTTTACTGTAATGTATTTCACAATATGGTTATTTAAATAGGTAGTTATTACAAGTCAACAGTCTCCTTATTTTAAATTTAATAAGCTCAAGCTTGCAGGAAAATCGCAAACTTTGCAGCATGGAAGAGTTTTAGTAATGTATTTTCTCTCCTTGTTTAAAAGACTCAGGAGTGGCCCCTGGAAAGTTTCTGTGAAGAACTTTGTAATGACCTGTTTAATCCATCCTGGGAGGTACTGTAAATCCTTTTTTCTTATTCTATAGAATTCTATATTGTTAAACTTCAGCTTACTAATATTTGTCTACGGATATTGTACATTCTCTCTGTGAATACAAAATGAATAACTAGGTTGTTAAAATTGTTTTTGGAATACAGGTGAGGCATGGTGCAGGCACAGGCTTGAGAGAGGTGCTGAAGTGTCATGGTGCTGGAGGCGGGAAAATGGTAGGCAGCACTGCTGAGCAGGTAAGCCTAGTGCTGTAAATTAATATTTGTAAATTTAATTCTGCTTGACTTGAAATAAAATCGTCAAATGCAGGACCATATACAAACGGTCAAATGCCTGACCATATACAAACTTTTTTTTTCATGAAGGTACAAAAACTGAGACCCAGTAAAACGCTTTCTGCGGGATTTGAGTAATGAGTAAAATAGATTTATTTATTTTTTTTTTTTGCTGAAGTTCATTACTTACACCCACCTCCACCCACCCCCAGTTGCTTTAACTCTTTAATCTGTACGACTTTTGATTAAAAAAATAGTGCTTTTTGTTCTTCGTTTTCAATAGTTAATTGTTTGCCTGCATTATGACCCAAGGTTGTATTTTAATCCATCAGTTATCCCAGCTGCATCAAGAGTGGTTGGAGGACTTGGTCATCAGACTCCTCTGTGTCTTTGCGCTGGACCGTTTTGGAGATTTTGTGTCTGATGAAGTAAGATAAAACTGTTTCTAATCCCCATTACAATTGGTGTGTTTTGTCACCTTGTATTTTCTTGTGAGTCTCTACTAATTATCCTTTATTTTATTGCTCTCTAAGGTTGTTGCCCCAGTCAGAGAAACCTGTGCACAGACATTGGGCGTGGCCTTGAGACACATGAATGAGTGTGGTGTTACAATGACTGTGGATGTTTTATTGAAACTTCTTAAAGAGGATCAGTGGGAAGTTCGACATGGAGGATTATTAGGCATCAAATATGCCCTTGCTGTCAGACAGGTAACAAAAAGAATGTTAGTGTAGCAGTGCAAGTTATTCAGGTATGTTGGTAATTTTCCCTAAAAGTATATAGTAAATTACGTCAATTACCTTCATTTTCCCTCACAGGATCTTATCTCTCAACTGCTGCCTCGAGTACTTCCTGCTGTGACCGAGGGCCTTCAGGATTTGGATGATGATGTACGTGCTGTAGCAGCTGCTGCTCTTATCCCTGTAGCTGATGGACTTGTGCAGCTCCAACCTACTAAGGTCAGAAAGTACACATCTTTTACCCACAAATAATATTAGTAAAATACATAAAGTCCTAATTATATTCTAATGCTTTTATTAAAAGTTTTCTAGTTGGTCAGTTATTTTTGCGTTCATGCGCTTCTGTTAAATTGTTGTAGGTTCCTTTCATAGTGAACACCCTGTGGGATGCTCTGCTGGAGCTTGATGACCTTACAGCTTCTACAAACAGCATCATGACTTTATTATCATCTCTTCTTACATACCCTCAAGTTCTTCAGTGCAGGTAATTTTTAAAACATTGTTTACCAAAAATAGTTACACATTCTCTACTGTACATATTTTGACACATTGCTATAATTGTACTTTTCAGTTACAGTAAATGTACAGAAATTACATTTTTGTCAGAGTCCTTCTACAGCATTAGAACTCTCACCTGTTTAGCTGCCACCACCAACAGGCTGCACTTACAAATACCTTGAGTTAAAGCACTTTTGAATTTTATAAAATTCACCCATGATCCCTTTTTAACAAATTCTTCTTCTTTGCAGTATGCAGCAATCACTGACCATTTTGGTTCCTCGGGTGTGGCCGTTTCTTAGACACACCATAGCTTCTGTTCGACGTGCTGCCTTGGAGACCCTTTTTACACTGCTGTCCAAAGCTGATCAGGTGTGTGATTAACTGTAAAAAAGGATTTTAAACTGCTTCAAGATGTATTAAAATGTAGCAGTGGTAATTCTGGTCTCTACTGCCCCCCTGTGTCCCATCCATTTTCTAAGCATGGGAGAGCAACGATTGTTGAAATTAATGAGGTTTATTTATCACTTTCTCCAGAGCTGTGCTATGTGGCTGAACCCTATTTTACAAGACATGCTCAGGCACATATTTCAGTTGTGCATCCTTGAAAGCAACCAAGAGATACTTGATCTCATCCAGAAGGTGTGTAAAAAAAAAAAAATTTTTTTAGTTTTTGAATATATTCATTAAATAGTTTCAAAATGTATGTATCCGATGTGAAGGTATGGAGTGAGCTGTTACGGCAAGCCCCTCAGCAGTATGTGGTAGCAGCAAGCTGTCCATGGATGGGTGCATGGCTCTGTTTGATGATGCAAGCACCCCACATTCCTATTGACCTCAACATGCTATTGGAGGTTAAGGCTCGATCCAAAGTAGGTGCAGGGTGCATCTAATCTAATTGTATCCAGTTATGACTCCCATTATTGACTGGCTCTGTAAACGTAATTCTGCTGTTATCTGAGGTATAATGAAGCTAATTGTGTTTGTGTGGATTAAGGAGAAGGTGAGTGGAAAATCTCGACAGAGTGGACAGCAGACAAAGGAAACTGTACAAGAGTACATAGGGGGTGCTGACACAATCACTGAAGATCCAGCCTCAAGAGATTATGTAGTGACTCGGGCTCGGCTCATGGCTTCAAAGTTTGTGCTTTTAATTTTTCATTAAATAATTTTTCATTAAATGATTTTAGGATAGTTTTTTTTGTTTGTTTTTCCGCATTTGAAATCCTGATTATATCTGCCATCTATTCTTTCAGACTGCTGGGAGCACTGTGCAACTGTATATGTGACCCACGGTTAAACAGCTCTACTCAAGAGATTCGGCCAGCGGAGTCATTGGCCCAGCTCCTACTCTTCCACCTTAACTCCAAGTCAGCCCTACAGCGCATCGCTGTATCCATGGTGCTATGTGAGTGGGCATCCTTGCAAAAGGTATGCAGGAATATATAACCTGGTTCCTTGTGTAAATTTATTCCTTCTTGCATATCTTTTTACAGGATTTTTAAATATAAATTCCTTCATTCATTGAAAATTTGGAGTAAGTTACATTAGTTGCCTGGAAGGTTATGTATATTTCAACAATTTTATTCTTTTTTTTTTTTCCACTGTAGGAGTGTGAGGTGGTGTCTAGTGTAGTCCAGCCCCGCCTGTTGGCCATCCTGTCGGAACATTTGTATTATGACGAGATTGCTATTCCCTTCACACGCATGCAAAATGAATGCAAACAGTTGATTGCGCTCCTTGCTGATTCCCATATTGATGTGCGGGAGAAAATTAACTGCAGTGTCTTCACAATTGATCAGGCCAACGAACTGGTTAGTGACTACACAAGACTGTACTACCATATCATACGGATCAATTTAAAAATGTTAAGTTTCTAAATAGTTTCCTGTGTCTGTTACTGGGACTGAAATACTCTGGTGCACTGTTGCGTGCGTGCAATAGGGAATTCTTTTTCCCCATCTTTTACTTTAGTGATTAACCTAAATTTTACTTAAAAGAACTCATAAAGCAGTAATTTGATGGCCATCAACAGAAAGCTTGTTCTCTTATTTAAGGTGAACAATGTCTTCTCTGAAGTCACAGCATCTTTGAACCTGAAGTCACGCCAGCTGCAGGCCTTGGACAGTAAGAGGCAGCAGGCTTGTGCTACAGTGTCTGAGACCAGTGCTGAGTGGCAGCAGATGCATCTGCGTGTGCATACTTTTGCGGCCTGTGCTATCGTAGGCCTGGGAACACTGCCTGACAAACTCAACCCCCTCGTGCGCCCTCTTATGGAGGCCATTAAGAAGGAGGAGAACGCTCTAGTACAGGGTTATGCTGCTTCCAGTATAGCCCGCCTGCTCCAGCTTTGCACAGACCGTGTGCCCTGCCCCAATTCAAAAATCATCAAAAACCTGTGCAGCTCTGTGTGTGTGGACCCTATGCTCACGCCCAATGCAGAGTGCCCTGTTCCACCACACACACCTTTGACACAGGATAGCTGCAAAGGTGAGAAAACTTAGGTGTATTAGTTTTCCTATAATTGCAAGCGATGGTGATTTTGCCCTACAGTTTAGTTTAAGTTCTGCTTTTGGTGTTATCCTATAGCAAGTATGTCAGAAAAGGATGGCATGCACCACATGGTAAATAAAACAAAAGGAATCATCACTCTTTACCGACATCAGAGAGCAGCATTTGCAATCACTAGTAAAAGAGGACCTGCTCCCAGACTGCCAAAAGCCTCACCAAGTGACCTTCCTGCAGGCAGCTCAATCTCTGCAGAATCTGAAGAGGTCACAGATTTTTAATCTCATGCTCTACTATCATTATTATACTATCATTTACTCTTAATTTTAACTGAACTAACAATTATATTTTGAATTGTCTAAGTAACATTTATTTGTATTTTTACCCTACTATAATAAGAATCTTTTTACTTAGAGTAAGAAGCCAGTCCTGATCCAGCGGAGAGGGGCAGAGTTCTCTCTTACTACAATTGCTAGGCACTTTGGACCAGGCTTCATCAAATCATTGCCCTGTCTGTGGGAGTCTATGACTGGGCCATTGAAGTCTTTAGTGGACACACGTGGCTGGGGTAAGAGCTCTGTAATGTAATTAATATAATGTCAAGGTTAAGATACCTTAGCTATGACTTATCTGATCCCTAACCAGTGCCAGTGTTTACCGAATATTGAAATATGCTGCATTGTAGATTCCAGGCAGCTCTTGGAAAATGGTGACTTAGTTGCTCAGGAGCTGGTCAACTCTCTACAGGTGTTGGAGGTTGCTACAGGGGCAATGGCTCAGGAACTCAAATCTCTGGTAGGCAAGTTATGTACTTGTAAACATTTTAACACTAGATTAAGAACAATCTCTCATTTGCCTTAGTTGAAATGTCTTTCCCCTCCTTTTTTAGCTTTTGGAGCAGCTACCTCTACTGTGTGCATGTCTACAGCATCCACACACAGCTGTGCGTCACATGGCTGCGCGTTGTGTTGGCGTGTTCAGCAAGATTGCCACTATGGAAACCATGAACTGCTTCCTAGAGCAGGTGCTGCCATGGTTGGGTGCGATAGATAACAGCACCAAACAGGAGGGAGCCATTGAGGCACTGGCCTGTATCCTTTGTTTGTGTGTGAATATTAACAATAGTTATTAGATAATATGGATGATTGTTCAGATTTCGAGGCAATCCTGTGTTGTCAAACGAGCGGCATTCCTTCACTGTAGCTATTAGGTGTGATGGAACAGCTGGATGTGGACATTGTACCCTACATTGTTCTGCTGGTGGTGCCTGTATTGGGTCGCATGAGTGATCTTAGTGACAGTGTTCGCTTCATGGCCACTCAGTGTTTTGCCACTTTGATACGTCTGCTTCCTTTGGAGGTGTGTATTCCATTTACGTATTTAGCTTTGTAAAGAAACTCATTGTACCCATCATTTCAATTGCCTTTGTTTAGTAGATTATAGTTTGGTACAGCAGTTATTGAGAGTAAATTAAGATTTTAAACTTTGTCCTTAAAATTTGGACTTTATGTAAAAACGTATTTACATGTTTTATAATTTGTAGGCTGGCATTCCCAATCCACCCAACATGTCAGATGACCTTATACAGCAGAAGGCCAGAGAGCGTTGCTTTCTGGAGCAGCTGCTGGATAGCAGAAAGCTAGAGAATTGCAAGATCCCTGTCCCTATTAAAGCTGAACTCAGGAAATATCAGCAGGTAGATGGTTTTGCTCTTTACTAAATGTGTGCTGATAATAAATTATATTTGTACCAAAGACACAAGCTGAAAAATTGTGACACTGGTTTCTTCTCTAGAATAGAACTTAATTTGATATGAAAAATCTGCCTGTTAAATTGAAAGTTGTTGTTTTGTGGGGGGATGAGGGGCTCACAACTTTTTTGGTATAAACAATGAATTATATCCGGTTAGACATCACTTTACAGCCACTTTTGATTTGGTTGAATTTTTGTGCATTCTGGTGCCCACTGGCCTGACGCACGCAACATACCAGAGTCCTGGTGTTGTTTATTTTGAAAAATGTTTGTTAAAGTTAAATATGGTTTGTGTGTTCTCTTTAATAAAAACTACTTCTGTTTTTGTTAGGATGGAGTGAATTGGTTGTCCTTTTTAAATAAGTACAAGCTGCATGGAATCCTCTGTGATGACATGGGTTTGGGTAAAACTCTTCAGTCCATCTGCATTCTGGCTGGAGACCACTACCTCAGGTACTACTCACTGCTCTTCAATCAGTGCAATGGGTGTTTTATTTATTTATTTATATGCGCTGCCAATCTGTAAGATTAATTTTGTGTACAGGGCACAGGAGTTTGCCAGGACCAGGGCTCTAGACTGTTGTCCTCTGCCATCTATAGTTGTATGCCCACCTACTCTTACAGGACATTGGGTGGATGAAGTGGGCAAGTTCTGCAGTAAGGAGTACCTGAACCCCTTGCACTATACAGGCCCCCCAACAGAGCGTGCACGGTAAAATTGCTAGTCGTTTTACTAGTTTTCACAGGGGAAACAGCAAGGCTAAACCAAAATTTTGTTTTAGATTACAGCACCAAGTGAAAAAGCACAACCTTGTGGTGGCATCATATGATGTAGTGAGAAATGACATTGACTTTTTCAGGTAAATATCTTTTGCTTGCTGTGTGCATGGTAAATGAATTGCTTTTCTTGCTCTTTAACCGGTGGCTTGTCTCTCTCTCACAGGAATATTAAATTTAATTACTGTATCCTTGATGAGGGTCATGTTATAAAAAATGGAAAGACCAAATTATCAAAAGCTATCAAGCAGCTGTCTGCCAATTACAGGGTTATACTCTCAGGAACTCCTATTCAGGTGAGTCTATAGCTCCTAATCACTTTTCTTTCTTTCATCTGAATTATTAACTTCATGTAAATAACTGTAGATGTTTGTTTATATTTATGAGGTGGGATATAAGCAGTGTCACATGAGCTGGCCTTAATTAAATGCTTCGGACAGAATAACCTTGCCAGTGATTTTTCTTTATTTTGTAAATTTGAATATTAAAGTTCATTCATCTTCTAACTTTCTTCCTAATTGAGGATCATGGGGGTGTGCATGAGTACATTTTGGACATGTTGCCTAGTTTCTCAGTGCCTCACATGGACAACCAGCCACACACACTCGAACTAATGGGCAGTTTATCACCAGTCAATACATGTTTTAGACTGTGGGATTGCCCACAGAAACCCCATGCAAGCAAGAACATGCAAACTACACACACAGAGATCCCTTGTCTGAGAATTGAACCTGAGACCTTGCTGTGAGATGGCAGTGCTAATCACTCTGCCATAATCACGGTATGGCCTGCAAAATTGAAATGGCTGTTATTTGGGGACAAACATTTTTAGAAACATTTTATAACATCTTTTTTTTTTTTTTTTAAGTGTTTGTATGTGGTATTTTATTTTTGGTTTCTTTCTTTTTGTTAGGAAGCATAACTTTTTTGTTTTATCCTGGGTTTTTTTCCCCCCTATAGAACAATGTCCTGGAGCTGTGGTCGCTCTTTGACTTCCTAATGCCAGGCTTTCTTGGTACAGAGCGCCAGTTTGCTGCTCGATATGGGAAGCCCATCCTTGCCAGTCGAGATGCCAAGAGCTCCTCCCGGGAACAGGAAGCAGGTATTGGTATAACTAACTTTTCATCAAAGCTCTAATGTGTTCTTAAGCATTTGGACCTTTCTGGATACTACTAGATGACTATGTATTTTTGGTTTTAAACGTTTATTAAAAGGGTTTTACTTAACTATGGGTGTTTAAACTGGTGTCATAAAGTAGGGTATTGTCTACCCTAGGGGTTTTGGCCATGGAGGCTCTGCATCGCCAGGTGCTACCCTTTCTCCTGAGAAGAATGAAGGAGGATGTGCTCCAAGATCTGCCACCCAAGATTATTCAAGACTACTACTGCAACCTGAGTCCTCTACAGGTACGATCTTTATGTACCTGTATAAATGATGTATTCTTTCAGCAGGGAATAAAACTGATCTATTGAAAATTGTCACTTTTGCATTGGATAAATGTCAATGTTTTCCCACTTATTAATAATTACGAACGTTCAGTGGGATGTCAGGGCCTTCCCTGTTGGCACCATAAAAATGTGTGCAAAATGTTTTGCTAGGTTTAATTAATTTCATTATTGTAATGTCCATAAAATTGCCTCTAATTAGTTTTGTTGTTGAAGTTTATTTGGAGCATCCTACATTTTTAGGTGTGTTTCTCCTCTGTGCAGGTTCAGTTGTATGAGGACTTTGCCAAGTCTCGAGCAAAGGTGAATGTGGATGATGTACTCTCTCCGTCAGCTCAAGAGGATGAGGAGAAACCCAAGCTGAAGGCCACAGGTCACGTGTTCCAGGTGAGACCTCAGTAATGGTTGTTTAGCTCGTTTAGAGTGTGTAACTAATCAGAAATTTCAATACTGAAATGATTCACAATTTTAACGGATTACACATTTGATAAGATATCGGCTGATTTAACCATGGTTTACTGAATTGTGATGTATATTGTGTAGGCTCTGCAGTACCTGAGGAAGCTGTGTAACCACCCAGCACTGGTTCTGACACCTCAACATCCTGAACACAAGCGCATTAGTGAGCAGCTCAATTCCCAGAATTCCAGCCTCCGGGACATCCAGCATGCACCCAAACTCTCTGCACTTAAACAGGTAGATCCTAACTGTTAACTTCTCAACGGTACAAATGTGACCCTTGTTGGTTGTCCTGGATAAGGGAGTGTAAATTAGTGTAAAGGGACTATAGACACAATTACAGTTCTTGCTTTTGAGTCTATAAGTTGAAGCTGCAAATGGAAACATGGGACATGTAGATTCCCTATGCAGGTTGTCAGTAATTTGTGAAAAGCAATTTGCTTTTAATTGACCGAACTATAGGCATCCCATAACTAACAAAGCAGATAGAATGATTTTTATCATGCCATTTCATCCCTTAGTTGCTGTTGGACTGTGGTCTGGGCTCATCCGGCTCCTCAGATGTCAGTACAGAAGCTGTGGTGGCACAGCATCGTGTATTAATCTTCTGTCAGCTGAAAAGCATGTTGGACATGGTGGAGCATGATCTGCTGAAGCCTCAGCTACCGACAGTAACATATCTGCGTCTAGACGGCAGTGTTCCTGCTGGCCTGCGCCATTCCATTGTTTCCAGGTGATATACAGACTCTTAAATGTACTTTTGCGTCCAAATGAATTTTAGTAGATCGCTTGACAATCTATAGAAGCCTACCATGTATTTGAGAGTAATAGATTAAATCTTTATACAGATCACCAGATGGTGTTGTGTTCAATATGATCTCACTACAGGGTACACCCTTGTTGAATCAACAGTTCATTAGATGCCCAATTAAATGCCATCTGTGATTCAATCTAAAGAATATTTACTAAAAATGGAACTCGTTTGTTTTTAGTACCGTTAATTTGTATTGAATTGGAAAATGTATGTAAAATACCATCAGTATATTTATTTCAGTTATTTCTTATTGTTCAGTGGCCCAAGTGGACTAAACCTAGAGCAAGTGCTCTTCACCTCTCATGTTTGCCTTTCAAATTTATTCTGTAGGTTCAACAATGACCCATCAATAGATGTGCTGCTCCTGACCACACATGTGGGTGGTCTTGGTTTGAACCTCACAGGAGCTGATACGGTGGTGTTTGTGGAACACGACTGGAACCCGATGAGAGATCTTCAAGCAATGGACCGTGCACACCGAATAGGACAGGTAACTTAGAGTTTGTATTGTTATTCATAAGAGACTGCACTGCTTGAAAGTAAAAATCAAATAAAGCGTGGTCTTGTCTGGCTTTCAGAAACGTGTGGTGAATGTGTACCGCCTGATCACTCGTGGTACTTTGGAGGAGAAGATTATGGGTCTGCAGAAGTTTAAGATGAGCATAGCGCAAACTGTAATCAGCCAGGAGAATGCCAGCCTTCAAAGCATGGGCACGGATCAGCTGTTGAACCTTTTCACACTGGACAAGGTAACAAGTCCTCATTCTGTTTTTTACCAAGGCCAAAGCAAAAAACATTAATCAAACATGTATTTGTTCTTGTAGAAAAGAACTTTTGCAAGTAGCATAGCTAACAATGAATACATTTGAATACAGATAGATTAGTGCATGCAAACGCAATTGGCCTTTTACTGTGTTCAGTGTACTGTGGTGCACCTTATCCTGAACTCTGCTCTTTGACTTCCCTGCATTTGCACATTATCTCGAATGATGCAAAATTTTTTTTTATAATTTCTTAAACTTTATTAAGAATATCAAAACAAATTTCTTGTGCATGGTAACATATTTACAAAGAAGCAGATTCTAATTAACACCGTTAATGGCGTTAAAAAATAAAAACGGCACATACAAGTGACTTTAAAATTGTAATTAGAAAAAGGTAGTTTATTCTATAGTTGTGCAAATATCAGTTCAAATGACTATATTATGAAAAAGATCACTTGTATGGTCATTGTTTTATAAACGAACATGGTATGTTTCATGAAGCCGTTGCCAATACACGGCAACACATTTTAAACTCTAACCTAGGTAATGGGACATTTTAAATAGTCTCAATTCCTTACCTTCCTTGTAAACAGACACACACAGAGAGAGCGCGAACGTGAAGGACTAATCTAGCTGTAGCCCGATGTGATGAAAAGTAGTTACTGTGCTTGTTTACTATGGTGAAATTATTTGGACTCTTTACTTAAGACAACTAATATGCCCAAAGCTGCCTTATTCGTGTCAGCTATCCTACTCCTGTCATAAGCCCTCATGCCTCATACAGTGGGACTTTATAGATTTGTCTTTGTGGAAGAGGTGAGGGTCTATTTAATGCTGGTGCTTGTCTACACAATGCCTTCTCAAATGTATATGTACTGTGTGCACATGTTTGGAAATTGTTATATGATTTGCTGTTGCATGTCAACAATACACGCTATTAAATTATAATTGGGCAGACATTAGCTATTGGCATGGAAAATCACAATTTGTACTACAAGGAAATCTATAAAATTGAACATATTTGACTTAATTTAATTAAAACATGACACAGATGGGTTTCCTCCGGGTTCTCCGGTTTCCTCTCACAGTCCAAAAACATGCATATTAGGTTGATTTGATTCTAAATTGTCCATAGGAATGAATGTGTGTGAATGGTTTTGTCTGTGTTGCCCTGCAATGAACTGGCGACCCATCCAGGGGGTACCCCTGCCTTGCGCCCTATGTGCACTGGGATAGGCGCCAGCATATTCCCGTGACCTCGAATCGAGGAATAAGTGGGCAAGAAGATAGATGAATGCCAAACACACAATCAGCTAGTCTGTGTCTACAAACAGTAAAACGTTTGCTTTATTTCAGTTACAGGATGTTGGCTGTATGTTTTGTTCATGCTTTGCTTGTGTTTGTAGGATGATAAAGGGGAGAAGAGGGAAATGGCATCCTCTTCCTCAGGGAAAGCTAGTATGAAGTCTGTACTTGATGGCCTGGGCGAGTTATGGGACCAGCAGCAGTATGAAGCAGAGTATGACTTGGATCATTTCATGCTTTCACTGCACTAACCCAGCACGACCTCCACCAGACAGCATGGGTCAGCTTGACCCCAAAAACATAACCAGGTTTTCTTACAAAATCTTTACCTGGATTTCACTCTGCAGTCTAAACACTCTTGCACTCCATATGTACACTCTCTTCTCCCGCACTGCCAAGCTGAGGAGGAATGCACTGGGATTAAGGTCCCAGACTTGGTCCACAGCACAAATTTTTCTCACATGCTGTGGGAAAACTGTATAATCCGTCTCCTTGATGGTCCTCCTGCACTTATACAGTCTTAATGCTTACATTAAAAGTCAAATCACCAATCAGTATTGGATCTTAAGAGGCATACAAGCCAACATACAAAACATAGGATTTTGTATATATTGTTTATTTTTGTAGACTGGACAGCCATTTTGACCAAAAAGACTTCTGGAGCCTTGTATCTAGAACACCAGGGGACATTGTAGACACTGAAGGAAAATATAACTGGAATAAAAAATGCTAACCTTCCTTTCCACTAGAGGGCGACAGTCTTTCTTAAATCTGTCTGAACGGCCCTCGACAACCTCTTTAGCTCAGTTTAGAACATGAGACACGGCTTTCAGTGACATTCACATCCTGTAAAAATGTGAACAGTCTGGCATGTGCAAGGTACTGAGGTCATCAGAGGTCACCTGGCAGGTATGCTCATGGAACCTTGTTGGATAGTTTTAAAAGGAAAAAAAAAAACAAGAACTTGTAAATATTTGTCATTTGCCTTCTTGGTTTCCGCCGATAGAATTTTAATAAATTCTAATGAGCTTTCTTTGCGTATCTCTTTTATTAAAAAAGTGCAAACTTGATTCAGTTATGTTTTGGCAAATACCAGTTGTTTGTGTAGAATATCGAGAATAGCACTGCACCATTTTTCTTTTCTTTTTAATTCTGATATCAGAACTGAAAGTGTTTTTTGCAGTGTATTGTGTACAGATTCCCTTTACTTGCCACATGCCAGTGAAAACAAACACATGATTCCCGAGTCTGGTTCTCTCCGATTACGCCCCTCCATTGGAAGAAACGGACATTTCTCACACTGGTCTTTAGGATGCTGAATACTTTTTTGCCTTAACAATATTTTCTGAAAGAGATGATGTAATAGGAAGTGTTTGCCAATCATTTAATCCAAAAACTGTTTCACGGTTCCATGTTTGCTTCCCAAAGATTTAAGAGAGCATAGTGGTTAAGGTGTTGGACTAATAACTACCAAGCCAATACTATGGACCACACCCAGTAACCCTAACCCTTAACCCTCCATTGCTCAGCTGTATAGAAGGGAAAGAAGTCACACTTGACAGGATTCTGAAGAACATTGGGATTTGATCTTTTTTATTCACTCTGGTTAATTTTTAATCGTTGGACTGTGCTATAAGGGCGGTGTAGTGGTTAGCATGGTCGCCTCTTAAGAAGGTCTGGGGTTCGATTCCCAGGCTGGGATTTTTTTTGGTTGGCGTTTTCATGTTCACTCCCTGCTTGTGTGGGTTTCTCTCACTGTACAAAAACATGCGGATGAGGTGGATTGGTGATTCTAAATTGTCTGTAGGAATGAATGTGTGAGCGAAGGGTTGTTTGTGTTGCCCTATGATGGGCTGGCAACCTGTTCAAGGTTTTTACCCCTGCCTCTCGCTCTGTGAGCTGGGATAGGCACCAGCAGACCAATGCGACCCAGAATTAGGGAATAAGCGGGATGGATGGATGGATGGATGAACTGTGCTATATTTGGTGGTGTTTGTTACTGTTAAATGTTCATGATAAACTAAGTGGATTCCATGTTTCATATCATTTAGTGAATTTCAGCAATAGACTGTAACCCCTTAAAGCATATATCATAAGCACCAGGGAGAGCACCATGACAGTTCCCATAATGCAATGCAGTCTGTGACCAAAACATGTGGTCAGCAATTGTAGCTGCAGCACGGAAATGTTACGGTAAGTTTCCTAATAATGGCTATTTAAGGGTAATAAAGACTTTAGTAGGCACTTAAACCTACTGTTCTTAATTTAATTATAATTCATGCCAAATTAGGGAATAAGTGGGTATGAAAGATAAACTATTAAAATCACTCCTTTCTTTATTCCTCTTCAAATTACCTTAAAAACGAATAATCATTAGTTTGTAGAAACGTTTTGGCTACTCGAACCGTGTCTGAAGAGGTTTACTTGACCTGCAACATTCAGTAGATGAATGTGTCAAATATTCCATAAAACAATACCAGACATTAGCCCTCACTCACCACTACCATTACTAACCCCTGGCACTGGATCACCTCCTACTAATTATAGCGCCACCTGTTATTGGTTTACTGGTACTGGCTGTTAAGTCCAGCCTTTGATTGTCTTTAAGAAATGACTGAATGTGTGACTGTGAAAATGTAGTAGAAATGATTCACTTCCATCTGTCAGACTTTTTATTAATGAAAGGGAGAAAGAGGGAGATGCAATAAATAGATAAATAAAATGGAGAGATATGAAGAAACTAAAAATAAGATAAAAAGCTATGAGATAAATGAAATTATGAGATAAAAAGCAATAGATAAAAAAAAAAGACAGATGAAATTGAGCGATTGAGAAAATAAGAACTAGATTAACTCAGATTTCTCATTTTGCCAATAGCAATTGATTGTGTCAAAAAATGCTTACAAATAAAATACAACTGACTTAAACTGAATAAAGAGATGAGCGAGAGTTGGGGAGGGGGGTGATTATATCTGAGGGAGGTGTGGGGAGAGGGGTGATTATATCTGAGGGAGGGGGAGGGAGTGG
>JAOTRA010000032.1:12127292-12150944 GCA_026260255.1 Pseudolaguvia tuberculata
ATAGATATATATATAATATTAGTGTGTGTGAGTACTTTGTGGTGGATCAGTTAACCACCCTATACACAGTAGCCCACCTGTTCTTACTTACCAAGTAGTCTGAGTTACATGCTCACACATTTAGAAGCTTTAACACACACACACTGAATTTTTAAATGTCTAGTATCACAATGAGGTTAAACTGTGTGCCTTTTTGTTGATGTGTTAAATTAAGAGTTGTTTTAACCCCCACATTGGTCATGAACGTAGCTCTAATTGGAGAACTAGCACTCATTCTTCCTTTTGTTGCTTGCAATTACTCAATGTCCCTTTGACAGGGGGCACTATTCAGTCACAGAGGCCTACCGATCTCACCAGGATTAAAACTAAATCAAACCCACTGGTACACTCACAGCCTTTTCTTATTCCTACTCTTGTCTTCATTCCATTCCTGTCTTTTTCTTTCGATTTTACTTTTCTCCTTTCCCCCTAATTCTCTACAATATATCAGTGGAATTGTCTTGGATTTATGGACTGATTGTATAGTTCATGTCACTCTTCCTCTGTGTGACTTCTTTAGAAGTTGCTTGTATTTTGTGTTTATTTTATGTCTTTGTCTTGCCTCTTTAATTGTTTGCTCTGTACATGTTGCTCCTTTCTTCTCAAGTGGCCCCCTGATGTCCTGGCCCACATCCCTGTTCTCAGGCTGCAGGACAATCACTTGCAAATACCCAAAGTTTTTTTTTCTCACTTTCTCCCTGGCTGTCTGCCTTCATCTGTCTCTCTACCAAGTCCGACAGTAATAGTATTATAATACTTAATAATTCTAATATATAAACATGATACTCAAGTATTATTCCACGTGGAGTTGTTTAGAGGAAGTTCAGGGATGTCACATTTGTAGATCATGACAAATTACGAGATTTGACCAAAGTATTTCTTAATTAAAAAGTTCAGTGTTTATTGACATGTGTACAGTAAAGGAAACCGGTTTCCGGGTACAATGAAAATCTTACTTTGCTGTCCACACTGAATGCCAAAAGTTACAAAACAATTTAAGGTAAAAAAGTAAAACGTAAGAAATAAAGGACATAAAAATGGGTAAGTCAAATAAATAAATGTGTTACATATGAATGAAATTGTGCAAAAGACTATCAAGATGTTGACAGTGTTCTACCAACACCGCTATTAAATGTGAATATACAATAGAACAGGAATAAAGAACAGTGCTAGTGTAGACAGTAGTGCAATAATCAGTGTGCAAGGGTACGAGGGTGCAGTCTATTGTTACAGACTGTAACAGTGTTCCAGTCAGTTTCAGACCAATAAAATCAAGCGACTCCAAGAAGTGTTTGTAGGATGATTTGAATTATTGACCAAAGCACTTCAGATGCTATAAGAATGAAATCCATGCCAGAGAGATGGGATTCAGGAAAAAAGCAGCAGTCACATCATTTAGTTTTAGAAATGTCTTTAGGGCAGATTAGTTCCTGTTTTTAGACGTAGGGCATATTGACATGGCTAACTATTGCAATATTCAATGTTCTAACTTCTAGTATTGATGCATATTTCAATTAGGTTTTAGATTCATTCATTCATTCATCTTCTTACCCGCTTATTCCCGAAGCGCACATAGGGCGAGAGGCGGGGGTACACCCTGGACAGGTCACCAGTCTATCTCAGGGCAACACATAGACAAACAACCATTTACACACACATTCTCTCCTATGGACAATTTACAATCACCAATCCACCTAATCTACATGTCTTTGAACTGTGGGAGGAAACTGGAGCACCCGGAGGAAACCCACGCAAGCGCAGATTGAACATACAAACTCTGCACAGAAAGATCCCGGCCCGGGATTCGAACCTGGGACCTGCTTGTTGTGAGGCGACTGTGCTATCCACTACGCCACCGTGCCGACCCAAATTAATTCATGTTTATTATTATTTGATTAGCTGATTTAAAAGCCTTCAGCTTTGTATTTGTGTAGGATTTAGGGTTGTTTTAAGGGTATTTTGTTTTTTGTTTTTTTATATAGAGAATTCTTATTTGAGGTGTTGTAATATAGCATGATTTTATTGTAACACATCTTGAGTAATGCCATACGCATTATAGCAGCTCTAAACAGTTTATTGTTAGCGCTTTTTTAAAAACCCTATTAAAAACACAAAGCACATCAGGCTAACAAGTAACTTCAAAATGTAACTTTAACTGACCTAGTCAAGTTAATCAACAAGTTGAACAAGTAGTAAATAGCATATTTAACATCAAACTATTTATTATTAGCCATAGATGTTGTTTACCATCCGGGTCTGTCTGACTCCGTTGTTCCTAAAAAGAGGGAAGTGATCACCATGTCTACTAGCGTGTCATTAGGAAAAATTACAGCCCATTACTTTTCCTTTTATTCAATACACACATTGACTCCTTGGCTGGTTTATAGTTTTTTCCTCTCTTCTTTTTTTTCTTGACGTTTCTGTGTCGCTGGTGGTTCTGTTGTGGAATGCGGACAGTAAAACATGACAGTTGTGCATTCCTTTAATAGCCCATCACTCATGAACAAAACCTCACTGAAACCCGTACCGTCAGCATTTTAAATACACACATAAACTAATCCGGAAACCTGAGGCCAGATTGACCTCTGTTGCTTTACGTTTATTCGTTTAACATTTCAGTTTAAAAATATCTCCAATTAATTTTAATTTATACCATTTTACAATTGAACATGTGTTACATTTACAGCAGTCGCCAGATGTTCTTATCCAGTGTGACTTACATTGATCTCTTCATCATACAGAGAAGTTTAGGGCCTTGCTTAGAAGTCCAGCAGTGGCAAATTGGTGGTGCTGGGAAACGAGCCCTGATCTACCAGTTGGCAGTTTAATACCTTAACTACTACGCTACCACCTCCTATTGTTTACTCTCTATTGTGTCTTTCTTTCTTTGTTGTAACTAGTTGAATTTGGGGATTTTTAACAATGGACATTGTCTTGAGACATTTTCTCCAAGTGACTTTTATTTATTATATTATTTTGTCTGCAGTTGACTGCATGACCTACTTCTCTCTCCCTCTCTCTCTCTCTCTCTCTCTCTCTCTCTCACACACACACACACACACACAGGTTATGCCTTCCTGCTTTTCCAAGAAGAGAGTTCAGTTCAGGCTCTCATCGATGCATGCATTGAAGAAGATGGAAAACTCTACTTGTGTGTCTCCAGTCCTACCATTAAAGACAAACCAGTGAGTTAAAATAACATTGCATCTGTTATTGAGCTCCTGATGTATTAAAGATTATCTGTCTGTCTATCTGTCAGTCGATCTCTCTGTAACTATCCATATCGATCTCTCTGATCTCTCTCTGTCTATCTGTCTAATACACACTCTTTGTGGTTCAGGTTCAGATCCGCCCATGGAATCTGAGTGACAGTGATTTTGTGATGGACGGCTCTCAGCCTCTAGACCCTCGTAAAACTATCTTCGTAGGAGGAGTTCCTCGACCTCTGCGTGCAGGTAAGAAAACAAATTCTGTTTTTCTTCCAATGTGTCTCTATATTCACTACCTTTTTTAATATATTAGGGATTTCTATGACTCATTAAGTGTCTTTTAAGTGAAGTTTCACATTCCACATACTCTAGCTGCTCTTTAAGACCCAGTGCAAAAACTGGATGTTTCTAGTGTTGTAATACTACATAAACTTACAAAAATTACCACCACCACCCCCCCCCCCCTCTCTATTGTGTTTGTGTGTAGTGGAGCTGGCGATGATTATGGACCGGTTGTATGGAGGAGTGTGCTATGCTGGGATTGATACTGATCCTGAGCTGAAGTATCCTAAAGGAGCAGGTCGAGTGGCTTTCTCTAATCAGCAGAGCTACATCGCTGCTATCAGCGCTCGATTTGTCCAGCTGCAGCACAACGACATCGACAAGCGGGTGAGTGAGCACAGACATTAATACGCTCCTAGTTTGTCAGAAAGCGGAGAAACATCTTTGTTTCCCATTTTTGTAGAGTAAGTTTTGCATGTGTATCAGATGCTGCCATAAGATCACATCTGCCTTGATTTTAAGAGTTTATTTTATTACGTTTACATTCCCGTTCTTTTCTACTTTTTTTTTTTTTTTCGGTTTCTTCCTTTCTTTTTTAGTTTTCCTATTTTTCTTGCTCTCTCTTTCTCTCTACTAAGTTTTCTGCTAAATCTGTGTATCTGAGTAAAAGGATGTGTTTGCAGTATTATGATAATGTTAATGATATTCATATAGGAAGTGTGAACTACCCTAAACTCTAAACATAAGCTATATTAATTAAAAAGCTTTGCCTTTACCCTGTGTGTGTTTTGTGCGAATCTGGTCCTGCCTGATTATTTGATGAGTCAGTATGAGGTTAGATATGCTTGAGGTTGGAGGTGTGATTTACGGACAGCCTGTAATTATAGATTTCAGCTACAGGGCTGGAGTATTGGTGTGACTGTAATAAAATGTGGTTACTTTCTGTAATTAGAGACGACAGTGTTAAAGCTCTTCTTTCTTTTCTTTAGCATGAGTATACACTAATGCCGCTATACTGTGTGTTATCTCTTCTACAGTTACAGTTAGTCATTTAGCAGACGCTCTTATCCAGACTTACATTTGGTCTCTTTTTACAACTGAGCAATTGTGGGTAAAGGACCTTGCTCAAGGGCCCACAGTAGTTGCTTGGTGGCGGTGGGAATCGAACCCCGGTCTTTCTGGTATTAGTCCAACACCTTAACCACTAGGCTGCTACTTCCCACTTCTCTCTTCTCTCCATAACTTCTCTCCATTGAACGAGAGACATATTAAATCTCATGTTAATTATTGTAATAAATTAGATTGATCTAGTATTGAAATAATGAGACGTGCGACTAGAATAATATTTGAACAACTTATTGTTTATTTCGAACCCACAGCTGTTAGTGTGGAATTTACATTTGCTTCTTAATGGAAATAATTCATGAAATAAATTGAACATTTTTATAAAAAGTTCCAAATAAAACAGAACATATCAACAATGATTATAGAACTTTCCATGTTCTTTTAAAAAAGAATAATTTTTTCTTTTTTTTTTTGTTGTCATTATTAGTATGAAAAAGATAATATTAATGATTGTGGTGGTGGTGATGATGACAAAATCTTAAATGATCTACGTTTAGCTCGAACCTTGGCTTTGTTTAGAGTTTATAAATGTGCTACAGTTCTTCGGCATTGTGTTAAAAATGGAACAAAGGAAAATCCTAAGCTATCTGTTATCGCCATATGTATATCCTCACACTGTTCACACTGCTTTTACCATGCTGCTGAGTGTGAATCCTCACCACGTCTCCCGTGTCTGGCTGTAGGTGGAGGTGAAGCCTTATGTGCTGGACGATCAGATGTGTGACGAGTGCCAGGGCGCGCGCTGTGGAGGCAAGTTTGCACCGTTCTTCTGTGCCAACGTCACATGCCTGCAGTATTATTGTGAGTACTGCTGGGCCAGCATCCACTCGCGTGCCGGCCGTGAGTTCCACAAACCGCTGGTGAAGGAGGGAGGAGACCGACCACGCCATGTCTCCTTCCGCTGGAGCTGATGATGGAGTCACACACTCCCCCTCCGCCCTCACCTCCTTACTTCAATCATCCCCTCCAACAAACAAACCACCACAACTACAACTGAAGATAACATGGGTCTATTATCCTTTCTCTAAATAATAATAATAATAATAATATTTAATCACACCTCTTCATAGCTTCCTCCACCGTACTCTCTGCTAACAAACATTCAGTCGGATAAGAAGTTTGAGTTTTTCTGCTCAGAATATTTGCACTTTGGCGCACATGTACACTCTCGACTTTAATTAGGTCATGACAATAACCATCCTTCATTTCTTTATTTTCACTTCAATTTCCTCTTGATTTAGTCAGTCAGTGTTTCTTAATAGGACATCATTAGACAATAGTGAGACACACACACACACACACACACACACACCACAAAAAAAATAACAAATCTATATATTTAAAAAAAAGATTCTATTTTTGTTTTGTTTTTTTAAACTAGATATATATGCATAAATAATTCCTTTTTTTAATTTTTAATTTATTTTTTTTAAACAGATCATGCACTTGTTTTCACAAAGCCTCTATCACATTTGCCCTGAGTGCAAAGAGTCAAATTTACCAAAGTGGAAAATCATATTTGACGACTTTTAGTAAGAAAAAAAAAAGAATCGTGTAATAATCTGAAATTCGAGAACATCAGTTTGATTTCCATCTTGAAAATCAGTTAATACCTCATGTGCACAATCAGACTTTTTCCTTCGCTTCAACTTTTTAGGCTTTTTTTTTTTTTTTTTTTAAATCTTATTTTTTTAGTGTTATGTACATGTAATGTTGTAATAGCTTTTGCTGCTAAAATCCTTGGTATAGAGATGTATACCATAGTACTTTATTCAGGCTGGGGAAGTAGATGAGAATGGGTAGAGCACCTGGTAACGGTGTAAGAGCGAGCGGCGGCCTCGGCGTGGGTCAGCATTCGCCCCTGAACTGCATGTTTATCTGAATCAGGTCGCTGCATGCAATAGAATTTTTTCAGTATGGAGTCTATTATTCATCTTCGCCCACTTGCACATGGGTATGTGAGGAAACAGAGCAGGATCACATGCAGGACACAGAGCCGACGTGAAGGGAAACGCCCATCTCGCCCGATAGCTGGGGTTTCTATCTCATTAGTCCTTATCACGTCAAAAGCTATACGCATGAACAGACGAATAAAGCGCCATTCTGTTTTATTCTAAAGCCTAGATGTAGGATAAGCCTCCAAACAAACTCTGTCTAATAGGTGAAGAACATTTTTCTTTCTTTTTCAGTGATTGTTAAATATAATTGTGCAATTTTTATACAGTATGTAGTTTAGGGTTTGAATATATGCCTAGAACTGTGATTCGCTTTTACTCTTCTTGATGTCTAACAAGTCCTGTGAAAACGTCATAACCGGTGTGTACAGTAGACATGCACACACTTACACACTTACTTCCAGTCTTCCCTGTTTCTCTGTTCTGTATTCACTGAGACGTGTACACACCCACACTTCTGATAGTTCTCATTCACAGGATGTGTACAAGCCCATATCCCACACCTAAAAAAACAAAAACTTTCCCTCATCCCCCACCACCACTCACTAGAACTAACATCAAGTCAGGTCAAGTCACTTCTGCCTGACTAGTGAAGTGATTTAGTAGGCATACAAGAAAACACTGCAGTGAGTGTGTGTGCGTGTGTGTGTGTGTGCGCGCGCGTGTGCGTGCTTCAGAGACAGCGTGACAGCAGCACATCGGATAAACATCAGAACATTATGTGCTTGCTGCATTTCTATATCAATATATACATTTATCTCTATAACTCAATCTATATATATATATATATATACAGATTTTCCTGCAAAGCTTGAAGAATAGAACCAACCTGCTAATAAAAAATGGTGGATATTTTTTTAAGACTACGCTTTGAGCTAGAGAGAGGACGAGAGAGAGTTTAGGAGAACACAAGTATTGGCTGCTGATGTGATGCATTTAAGAGCAAGACGAGCTTTTAGGAACCCGCCACAGTCCCGAGCGCGATGTTTCACAAAGCTACTCGTTCATCATCCCATCATCCAAGTTTCCCATAGTGATGTCTGTGGCTCGGGATTATTAATCCTAAACCATCACCGTTCGGATGGAACCTTTGTTCGATTGGGGGGGGGGAAGAAAAACAAGAGCTACTTTTTTTACTGATGGGGGAGCGGGGGGAAGGGAGAAACCAACCTAATTGTGAATGGCAATGAGGATCCTTATGGAGGTGAATTCTGGGGGGTTTGTGATATTTCCTTCCCAACCCAGAAGGGTTTTCAAGATCTGTTCCTTTTCTGTACTAGACATTTGTTATGCACTACTCTTTCTATCTAGATGGTTAGCTATCAGTCAGCTATTATTTTTGTTGAGAGCGAGCAAAAAAAAAAAAGAGAGCAAAAATAGAAAAAAAAATCGTGTGCTATCTGACTGACGTGATCTTTTGCAATACCTCAATTTTCAAATGATATAATAGGAGATAAATCAATATTTTCTAAGTAAGTTTATTCAAATACAAAATATATATATATATATATATATTAATTTAAATTTGCAAGAAAATGATTTAACAGATGGTTAATTTTATTTTTGACGTGTTTTTTGCTTTTATGTTTAGATTTATTTTTTTTGGGAGAAAAAAAAATGAAAAAAAAAAAAACCAAGTGAAGGAAGGAGCTAGAGCTTTATAACTAGTAGAGAAAGAGTCAGCTGAAGTAGAGCAACGAGCTTAACACGGTGTGAGAGAGAGAGACAGAGAGAGGGAGAGAGAGAGCGAGCTTCGCCACCCGCACGCCACAGTGTTAAAATTATCTTACATCCTACTCCAGAAAAAAACAAAATTAAAAAAATAATACAAACAAAACCAGATGGAGTCGATATCCACGAGGTGCTTAAAAAGACAACTGACAAAACGTCCCTCGGTTTTTGTATGTTTATAATCAGTCATTTACTGACCAGTGAAAAGAAAATTATTTCTGTTTGTGATTTTTCTTTTTTTTTTTTAAAAAAAAAAGCTTTTTTATTTTTCTTAAATGTAGTCTGTTTGTTTTGTAAAAGCAAATTGCCCTACTTTGTTAACCTAATTTAAGCTAAACTAATCTTCGAGGGTTCTTGATATAATGGGGGGGGAACATAACAGATTTTTTTTTAAGTAATAAAAAATGATCCACAAAGATCCACCCTGTTTCGGCTGTACGTTGATTGAAAGCGCCCCGAGGTTTATCAGGTGACCTTCTGTTCACCTAAAACTTGAATTTGTCCCTTTTTTTTAAGGCTCGAACTTCAATTTCTTTGTTGTAATGTGCAATACTGTTTGTACTGTTTGTAAAAAAAAAAAAAAAAAAAAAAAAAAGAAAAAAGAGGCAAGATTTATTTTCATTGCAAGCATTGTGATTCACTAAAATCATTTTCTACTGTGTATTTACCTACTCTAGTCTCTGTGCTAGTACCTTCCAGTGGTAATGTAGCCTTTATACTGAGAGGAAAAAAAAACATTATTTTTAGAGATTTTTTGCAAAAAAAAAAAAAAAAGAAAGGAATTGAAACATTTACTTATTTTTTTCTTCTCTTTTTAATTTCTTCTTTTCTTATTTCTCAACCATTAATATTGGCTATTTCTGGGGGAGACTTTCATATCTGGTCAATGTTGTTAATATTATTTTGTATTTTTACTTGGAATAAATTAATTTTATGATGCAAATTCTTTAAAATAATTTTTTGGGGTTTATTTTATTTGCTAAAAGTTTGAACATTTGTAATGTCACTAGGTGTCTAGATTGTTTTTTTTAAAGAATGGGGGGGGGTAAAGTTTTGTTTTGCTTACATTAGTGTGATGGTGATCTGGAGTACCATTAAGAATAACTGCTTGAAATAAAAAATGATTGATGTATTGACTTAAATGGTCAATAAAACCAAATGGCAGAAAGATGTGAATGTCAGCTGAATGTTGTGGAAATACAGTGGAAGCTACATGTTGATAAAACCACTGCTTTCTCAAAAACCCATCATTGTACAGAACCTTCAGCAGGAAACACGTGTGTGTGTGTGTGTGTGTGTGTATGTATAAAGAACAGTAACTATTACTACTACTTTCTGTCCTACACCTGGAGGTAATCCGGTTAGAATCTTCTCTACATATATAGTCGTGACTGCCCCCCCCCCCCTCCAACAATCTAACTTATTTGTGTCTCAGCTGAAACCTCACTTGATCAAAAGCTCCCTCCTATCTCACATGAGGATGTGGTGGCGGCTTAGTGGTTAAGGTGTTGAACTAATACCAGAAAGACCGTGGTTCGAATCCCATATCCACCAAACAACCCCGCGGGCATTTGAGTAAGGCCTTTAACCCCCAATCGCTCGGTTGTTCAATTGCTCTGGATAAGAGTGTTCGCTGAATGGTGGAAACATGGAAGGCTCAGGATAGGCTATTATCACAGTGATGGACAGGGAAGATGAAGCATGATGTTCAATGCTTTTGTCCTTCGAACAATAAGAAACAGATTTCATACTTGGATAATATCGAACTTTATAAACAGTACAGAATATACAGAATCAGAATATTAATCCTGAGACATTTACGGCTCACTTTACTGATATTGAAATTCAGGTCCAACTCCAATTTTATCACAGATGATTATACATCATAAAATAGTGCAATGTTTTTCTTTACATGTCCCATCTTGGAAGGAAGGTTTGGGGGTTAGGTCCACAGGATCAGTCATGATACAGCAGAGCAGGAAGTGGTGGATGTGAAGGTGGTGGGACTCAAACCCAGGTCTTCCATTGAACAACTCTGCACCTTAACCATTGACCCCACCACTGCCCTTCTAAAGGAAAAGTCACTGTACATGAAAGGTTAATGAGGACCAATCACAACATCTATTGGTTTATTGGGAATGTTAACCATCCCCAGTTCCTTGGTATCATCAATTTCGAAGAATAATCTAAATATAGACGTTTACATTTTCTGTAAAATCTAGCATAGGGTATCACGATCAGAACCCTAAAACCTGTTAACCAATCAGCATGCTCTACACCACTTTCTGACCTTTTAACCAGAATAGTTTGTAACCTCTTTGTGTCAATGTGCATGATGGTAGTCGTTTCCTGGAATTCAGCCGGTTCTCACATATGCAAATTATCCAGCACTTTCCAAGCTTATTAAAGTGTGTTTGGGATGCGGGATGAAAGAGTTTTGCGGGAAAAAAGAACATTTGTATGTAAGTGCTCCAGGTTGGGTGTTCTGCTCATCTCTTCTACATGAACATGGAAAAGGAAAAGGAAAATGAATGCATGTCCTCTCTAGTTTGTCTCATCCTTGGCCTGCATATTAACCTGTCCAACCGGAAGCTTTTTTTTTTTTTTTGCTCTCACTGTTGATCATTTCATTATTTGGTTCCAGATGTTTGAAACAGCTGCTGAGGAACGAAGAGAAGAAAAAGTCCAGCCTTGTCCTGCTGACTGTTTCACACACTGTGTATTTGCCGAGTTCTTTTCTTTACCCGTGTTGTTTATCCTCGTTTTTCGCTTCTGACTGGATCTGCAGCCCAGTCACTCATGACTCATGTTGAAGGAAAGTCTATAGATGAAGGATTGCTTTCTTTTTTTTTTCTGAGTTCTGCTTTAATTAATAACCTAACGACAGGTTCCATCATAGCAACATTTTGAGATTGGAACTGTGCTCGTCTACTGATGTAATTAAACTGTGATTTAAAAGAAGAAAAAAAAAAACCAACAAGGAGGGCAAACGCTGCTATTGCTTACCACTTGCTTCAAGTTTGTAGTTCCCACCTTGGTTATTTCCCCTTTTTTTCTGTACTAATAAGCAGATCTTATTAAACATCGTTATATGATGCTGCCGTGTGCTGGTCTTTTGCATGGCCTCCGTGTTTTCCTGTTGCATGAACACAACTAATCAGTCTATGCAGCTGATGGATCGTTTTAAATGAAAAATATTAAAGCTTGTGTAATTAACAGATCCACACACTAACCCTCAATTACCCCCCCCCCCTTTTTAAAGAGCTCGTCAATGGGGTAAATATACATTTGATAAAATGAAACCCCCTGATTTTGTGCTCCAGTGATGTTCCAGTACCAGTAACTGTATGGAACTGTAAAGTGTGTCTGGAAATAAATCTGTTTTCACTCATTAAACATTTATAAACATGAGCAAAAGCCAAGATACCACCATTGAACACAGATAATCTCTATATCGGAGGGAGGTGTGGGGAGGGGGGTGATTATAATCACCCCCCTCCCCACACCTCCCTCCGATATAGAGATTATCTGTGTTCAATGGTGGTATCTTGGCTTTTGCTCATGTTTATAAATGTTTAATGAGTGAAAACAGATTTATTTCCAGACACACTTTACAGTTCCATACAGTTACTGGTACTGGAACATCACTGGAGCACAAAATCAGGGGGTTTCATTTTATCAAATGTATATTTACCCCATTGACGAGCTCTTTAAAAAGGGGGGGGGGGTAATTGAGGGTTAGTGTGTGGATCTGTTAATTACACAAGCTTTAATATTTTTCATTTAAAACGATCCATCAGCTGCATAGACTGATTAGTTGTGTTCATGCAACAGGAAAACACGGAGGCCATGCAAAAGACCAGCACACGGCAGCATCATATAACGATGTTTAATAAGATCTGCTTATTAGTACAGAAAAAAAGGGGAAATAACCAAGGTGGGAACTACAAACTTGAAGCAAGTGGTAAGCAATAGCAGCGTTTGCCCTCCTTGTTGGTTTTTTTTTTTCTTCTTTTAAATCACAGTTTAATTACATCAGTAGACGAGCACAGTTCCAATCTCAAAATGTTGCTATGATGGAACCTGTCGTTAGGTTATTAATTAAAGCAGAACTCAGAAAAAAAAAAGAAAGCAATCCTTCATCTATAGACTTTCCTTCAACATGAGTCATGAGTGACTGGGCTGCAGATCCAGTCAGAAGCGAAAAACGAGGATAAACAACACGGGTAAAGAAAAGAACTCGGCAAATACACAGTGTGTGAAACAGTCAGCAGGACAAGGCTGGACTTTTTCTTCTCTTCGTTCCTCAGCAGCTGTTTCAAACATCTGGAACCAAATAATGAAATGATCAACAGTGAGAGCAAAAAAAAAAAAAAAGCTTCCGGTTGGACAGGTTAATATGCAGGCCAAGGATGAGACAAACTAGAGAGGACATGCATTCATTTTCCTTTTCCTTTTCCATGTTCATGTAGAAGAGATGAGCAGAACACCCAACCTGGAGCACTTACATACAAATGTTCTTTTTTCCCGCAAAACTCTTTCATCCCGCATCCCAAACACACTTTAATAAGCTTGGAAAGTGCTGGATAATTTGCATATGTGAGAACCGGCTGAATTCCAGGAAACGACTACCATCATGCACATTGACACAAAGAGGTTACAAACTATTCTGGTTAAAAGGTCAGAAAGTGGTGTAGAGCATGCTGATTGGTTAACAGGTTTTAGGGTTCTGATCGTGATACCCTATGCTAGATTTTACAGAAAATGTAAACGTCTATATTTAGATTATTCTTCGAAATTGATGATACCAAGGAACTGGGGATGGTTAACATTCCCAATAAACCAATAGATGTTGTGATTGGTCCTCATTAACCTTTCATGTACAGTGACTTTTCCTTTAGAAGGGCAGTGGTGGGGTCAATGGTTAAGGTGCAGAGTTGTTCAATGGAAGACCTGGGTTTGAGTCCCACCACCTTCACATCCACCACTTCCTGCTCTGCTGTATCATGACTGATCCTGTGGACCTAACCCCCAAACCTTCCTTCCAAGATGGGACATGTAAAGAAAAACATTGCACTATTTTATGATGTATAATCATCTGTGATAAAATTGGAGTTGGACCTGAATTTCAATATCAGTAAAGTGAGCCGTAAATGTCTCAGGATTAATATTCTGATTCTGTATATTCTGTACTGTTTATAAAGTTCGATATTATCCAAGTATGAAATCTGTTTCTTATTGTTCGAAGGACAAAAGCATTGAACATCATGCTTCATCTTCCCTGTCCATCACTGTGATAATAGCCTATCCTGAGCCTTCCATGTTTCCACCATTCAGCGAACACTCTTATCCAGAGCAATTGAACAACCGAGCGATTGGGGGTTAAAGGCCTTACTCAAATGCCCGCGGGGTTGTTTGGTGGATATGGGATTCGAACCACGGTCTTTCTGGTATTAGTTCAACACCTTAACCACTAAGCCGCCACCACATCCTCATGTGAGATAGGAGGGAGCTTTTGATCAAGTGAGGTTTCAGCTGAGACACAAATAAGTTAGATTGTTGGAGGGGGGGGGGGGCAGTCACGACTATATATGTAGAGAAGATTCTAACCGGATTACCTCCAGGTGTAGGACAGAAAGTAGTAGTAATAGTTACTGTTCTTTATACATACACACACACACACACACACACACGTGTTTCCTGCTGAAGGTTCTGTACAATGAT
Organism: Pseudolaguvia tuberculata; assembly: GCA_026260255.1. NCBI lineage: Eukaryota > Metazoa > Chordata > Actinopteri > Siluriformes > Sisoridae > Pseudolaguvia > Pseudolaguvia tuberculata. Next base: position 12,141,358 of record JAOTRA010000032.1, read on the forward strand.
GGGTTTTTGAGAAAGCAGTGGTTTTATCAACATGTAGCTTCCACTGTATTTCCACAACATTCAGCTGACATTCACATCTTTCTGCCATTTGGTTTTATTGACCATTTAAGTCAATACATCAATCATTTTTTATTTCAAGCAGTTATTCTTAATGGTACTCCAGATCACCATCACACTAATGTAAGCAAAACAAAACTTTACCCCCCCCCATTCTTTAAAAAAAACAATCTAGACACCTAGTGACATTACAAATGTTCAAACTTTTAGCAAATAAAATAAACCCCAAAAAATTATTTTAAAGAATTTGCATCATAAAATTAATTTATTCCAAGTAAAAATACAAAATAATATTAACAACATTGACCAGATATGAAAGTCTCCCCCAGAAATAGCCAATATTAATGGTTGAGAAATAAGAAAAGAAGAAATTAAAAAGAGAAGAAAAAAATAAGTAAATGTTTCAATTCCTTTCTTTTTTTTTTTTTTTTGCAAAAAATCTCTAAAAATAATGTTTTTTTTTCCTCTCAGTATAAAGGCTACATTACCACTGGAAGGTACTAGCACAGAGACTAGAGTAGGTAAATACACAGTAGAAAATGATTTTAGTGAATCACAATGCTTGCAATGAAAATAAATCTTGCCTCTTTTTTCTTTTTTTTTTTTTTTTTTTTTTTTTTACAAACAGTACAAACAGTATTGCACATTACAACAAAGAAATTGAAGTTCGAGCCTTAAAAAAAAGGGACAAATTCAAGTTTTAGGTGAACAGAAGGTCACCTGATAAACCTCGGGGCGCTTTCAATCAACGTACAGCCGAAACAGGGTGGATCTTTGTGGATCATTTTTTATTACTTAAAAAAAAATCTGTTATGTTCCCCCCCCATTATATCAAGAACCCTCGAAGATTAGTTTAGCTTAAATTAGGTTAACAAAGTAGGGCAATTTGCTTTTACAAAACAAACAGACTACATTTAAGAAAAATAAAAAAGCTTTTTTTTTTAAAAAAAAAAAAGAAAAATCACAAACAGAAATAATTTTCTTTTCACTGGTCAGTAAATGACTGATTATAAACATACAAAAACCGAGGGACGTTTTGTCAGTTGTCTTTTTAAGCACCTCGTGGATATCGACTCCATCTGGTTTTGTTTGTATTATTTTTTTAATTTTGTTTTTTTCTGGAGTAGGATGTAAGATAATTTTAACACTGTGGCGTGCGGGTGGCGAAGCTCGCTCTCTCTCTCCCTCTCTCTGTCTCTCTCTCTCACACCGTGTTAAGCTCGTTGCTCTACTTCAGCTGACTCTTTCTCTACTAGTTATAAAGCTCTAGCTCCTTCCTTCACTTGGTTTTTTTTTTTTTCATTTTTTTTTCTCCCAAAAAAAATAAATCTAAACATAAAAGCAAAAAACACGTCAAAAATAAAATTAACCATCTGTTAAATCATTTTCTTGCAAATTTAAATTAATATATATATATATATATATATTTTGTATTTGAATAAACTTACTTAGAAAATATTGATTTATCTCCTATTATATCATTTGAAAATTGAGGTATTGCAAAAGATCACGTCAGTCAGATAGCACACGATTTTTTTTTCTATTTTTGCTCTCTTTTTTTTTTTTGCTCGCTCTCAACAAAAATAATAGCTGACTGATAGCTAACCATCTAGATAGAAAGAGTAGTGCATAACAAATGTCTAGTACAGAAAAGGAACAGATCTTGAAAACCCTTCTGGGTTGGGAAGGAAATATCACAAACCCCCCAGAATTCACCTCCATAAGGATCCTCATTGCCATTCACAATTAGGTTGGTTTCTCCCTTCCCCCCGCTCCCCCATCAGTAAAAAAAGTAGCTCTTGTTTTTCTTCCCCCCCCCCAATCGAACAAAGGTTCCATCCGAACGGTGATGGTTTAGGATTAATAATCCCGAGCCACAGACATCACTATGGGAAACTTGGATGATGGGATGATGAACGAGTAGCTTTGTGAAACATCGCGCTCGGGACTGTGGCGGGTTCCTAAAAGCTCGTCTTGCTCTTAAATGCATCACATCAGCAGCCAATACTTGTGTTCTCCTAAACTCTCTCTCGTCCTCTCTCTAGCTCAAAGCGTAGTCTTAAAAAAATATCCACCATTTTTTATTAGCAGGTTGGTTCTATTCTTCAAGCTTTGCAGGAAAATCTGTATATATATATATATATATAGATTGAGTTATAGAGATAAATGTATATATTGATATAGAAATGCAGCAAGCACATAATGTTCTGATGTTTATCCGATGTGCTGCTGTCACGCTGTCTCTGAAGCACGCACACGCGCGCGCACACACACACACACGCACACACACTCACTGCAGTGTTTTCTTGTATGCCTACTAAATCACTTCACTAGTCAGGCAGAAGTGACTTGACCTGACTTGATGTTAGTTCTAGTGAGTGGTGGTGGGGGATGAGGGAAAGTTTTTGTTTTTTTAGGTGTGGGATATGGGCTTGTACACATCCTGTGAATGAGAACTATCAGAAGTGTGGGTGTGTACACGTCTCAGTGAATACAGAACAGAGAAACAGGGAAGACTGGAAGTAAGTGTGTAAGTGTGTGCATGTCTACTGTACACACCGGTTATGACGTTTTCACAGGACTTGTTAGACATCAAGAAGAGTAAAAGCGAATCACAGTTCTAGGCATATATTCAAACCCTAAACTACATACTGTATAAAAATTGCACAATTATATTTAACAATCACTGAAAAAGAAAGAAAAATGTTCTTCACCTATTAGACAGAGTTTGTTTGGAGGCTTATCCTACATCTAGGCTTTAGAATAAAACAGAATGGCGCTTTATTCGTCTGTTCATGCGTATAGCTTTTGACGTGATAAGGACTAATGAGATAGAAACCCCAGCTATCGGGCGAGATGGGCGTTTCCCTTCACGTCGGCTCTGTGTCCTGCATGTGATCCTGCTCTGTTTCCTCACATACCCATGTGCAAGTGGGCGAAGATGAATAATAGACTCCATACTGAAAAAATTCTATTGCATGCAGCGACCTGATTCAGATAAACATGCAGTTCAGGGGCGAATGCTGACCCACGCCGAGGCCGCCGCTCGCTCTTACACCGTTACCAGGTGCTCTACCCATTCTCATCTACTTCCCCAGCCTGAATAAAGTACTATGGTATACATCTCTATACCAAGGATTTTAGCAGCAAAAGCTATTACAACATTACATGTACATAACACTAAAAAAATAAGATTTAAAAAAAAAAAAAAAAAAAGCCTAAAAAGTTGAAGCGAAGGAAAAAGTCTGATTGTGCACATGAGGTATTAACTGATTTTCAAGATGGAAATCAAACTGATGTTCTCGAATTTCAGATTATTACACGATTCTTTTTTTTTTCTTACTAAAAGTCGTCAAATATGATTTTCCACTTTGGTAAATTTGACTCTTTGCACTCAGGGCAAATGTGATAGAGGCTTTGTGAAAACAAGTGCATGATCTGTTTAAAAAAAATAAATTAAAAATTAAAAAAAGGAATTATTTATGCATATATATCTAGTTTAAAAAAACAAAACAAAAATAGAATCTTTTTTTTAAATATATAGATTTGTTATTTTTTTTGTGGTGTGTGTGTGTGTGTGTGTGTGTGTGTCTCACTATTGTCTAATGATGTCCTATTAAGAAACACTGACTGACTAAATCAAGAGGAAATTGAAGTGAAAATAAAGAAATGAAGGATGGTTATTGTCATGACCTAATTAAAGTCGAGAGTGTACATGTGCGCCAAAGTGCAAATATTCTGAGCAGAAAAACTCAAACTTCTTATCCGACTGAATGTTTGTTAGCAGAGAGTACGGTGGAGGAAGCTATGAAGAGGTGTGATTAAATATTATTATTATTATTATTATTTAGAGAAAGGATAATAGACCCATGTTATCTTCAGTTGTAGTTGTGGTGGTTTGTTTGTTGGAGGGGATGATTGAAGTAAGGAGGTGAGGGCGGAGGGGGAGTGTGTGACTCCATCATCAGCTCCAGCGGAAGGAGACATGGCGTGGTCGGTCTCCTCCCTCCTTCACCAGCGGTTTGTGGAACTCACGGCCGGCACGCGAGTGGATGCTGGCCCAGCAGTACTCACAATAATACTGCAGGCATGTGACGTTGGCACAGAAGAACGGTGCAAACTTGCCTCCACAGCGCGCGCCCTGGCACTCGTCACACATCTGATCGTCCAGCACATAAGGCTTCACCTCCACCTACAGCCAGACACGGGAGACGTGGTGAGGATTCACACTCAGCAGCATGGTAAAAGCAGTGTGAACAGTGTGAGGATATACATATGGCGATAACAGATAGCTTAGGATTTTCCTTTGTTCCATTTTTAACACAATGCCGAAGAACTGTAGCACATTTATAAACTCTAAACAAAGCCAAGGTTCGAGCTAAACGTAGATCATTTAAGATTTTGTCATCATCACCACCACCACAATCATTAATATTATCTTTTTCATACTAATAATGACAACAAAAAAAAAAAGAAAAAATTATTCTTTTTTAAAAGAACATGGAAAGTTCTATAATCATTGTTGATATGTTCTGTTTTATTTGGAACTTTTTATAAAAATGTTCAATTTATTTCATGAATTATTTCCATTAAGAAGCAAATGTAAATTCCACACTAACAGCTGTGGGTTCGAAATAAACAATAAGTTGTTCAAATATTATTCTAGTCGCACGTCTCATTATTTCAATACTAGATCAATCTAATTTATTACAATAATTAACATGAGATTTAATATGTCTCTCGTTCAATGGAGAGAAGTTATGGAGAGAAGAGAGAAGTGGGAAGTAGCAGCCTAGTGGTTAAGGTGTTGGACTAATACCAGAAAGACCGGGGTTCGATTCCCACCGCCACCAAGCAACTACTGTGGGCCCTTGAGCAAGGTCCTTTACCCACAATTGCTCAGTTGTAAAAAGAGACCAAATGTAAGTCTGGATAAGAGCGTCTGCTAAATGACTAACTGTAACTGTAGAAGAGATAACACACAGTATAGCGGCATTAGTGTATACTCATGCTAAAGAAAAGAAAGAAGAGCTTTAACACTGTCGTCTCTAATTACAGAAAGTAACCACATTTTATTACAGTCACACCAATACTCCAGCCCTGTAGCTGAAATCTATAATTACAGGCTGTCCGTAAATCACACCTCCAACCTCAAGCATATCTAACCTCATACTGACTCATCAAATAATCAGGCAGGACCAGATTCGCACAAAACACACACAGGGTAAAGGCAAAGCTTTTTAATTAATATAGCTTATGTTTAGAGTTTAGGGTAGTTCACACTTCCTATATGAATATCATTAACATTATCATAATACTGCAAACACATCCTTTTACTCAGATACACAGATTTAGCAGAAAACTTAGTAGAGAGAAAGAGAGAGCAAGAAAAATAGGAAAACTAAAAAAGAAAGGAAGAAACCGAAAAAAAAAAAAAAAGTAGAAAAGAACGGGAATGTAAACGTAATAAAATAAACTCTTAAAATCAAGGCAGATGTGATCTTATGGCAGCATCTGATACACATGCAAAACTTACTCTACAAAAATGGGAAACAAAGATGTTTCTCCGCTTTCTGACAAACTAGGAGCGTATTAATGTCTGTGCTCACTCACCCGCTTGTCGATGTCGTTGTGCTGCAGCTGGACAAATCGAGCGCTGATAGCAGCGATGTAGCTCTGCTGATTAGAGAAAGCCACTCGACCTGCTCCTTTAGGATACTTCAGCTCAGGATCAGTATCAATCCCAGCATAGCACACTCCTCCATACAACCGGTCCATAATCATCGCCAGCTCCACTACACACAAACACAATAGAGAGGGGGGGGGGGGTGGTGGTGGTAATTTTTGTAAGTTTATGTAGTATTACAACACTAGAAACATCCAGTTTTTGCACTGGGTCTTAAAGAGCAGCTAGAGTATGTGGAATGTGAAACTTCACTTAAAAGACACTTAATGAGTCATAGAAATCCCTAATATATTAAAAAAGGTAGTGAATATAGAGACACATTGGAAGAAAAACAGAATTTGTTTTCTTACCTGCACGCAGAGGTCGAGGAACTCCTCCTACGAAGATAGTTTTACGAGGGTCTAGAGGCTGAGAGCCGTCCATCACAAAATCACTGTCACTCAGATTCCATGGGCGGATCTGAACCTGAACCACAAAGAGTGTGTATTAGACAGATAGACAGAGAGAGATCAGAGAGATCGATATGGATAGTTACAGAGAGATCGACTGACAGATAGACAGACAGATAATCTTTAATACATCAGGAGCTCAATAACAGATGCAATGTTATTTTAACTCACTGGTTTGTCTTTAATGGTAGGACTGGAGACACACAAGTAGAGTTTTCCATCTTCTTCAATGCATGCATCGATGAGAGCCTGAACTGAACTCTCTTCTTGGAAAAGCAGGAAGGCATAACCTGTGTGTGTGTGTGTGTGTGTGAGAGAGAGAGAGAGAGAGAGAGAGAGAGAGGGAGAGAGAAGTAGGTCATGCAGTCAACTGCAGACAAAATAATATAATAAATAAAAGTCACTTGGAGAAAATGTCTCAAGACAATGTCCATTGTTAAAAATCCCCAAATTCAACTAGTTACAACAAAGAAAGAAAGACACAATAGAGAGTAAACAATAGGAGGTGGTAGCGTAGTAGTTAAGGTATTAAACTGCCAACTGGTAGATCAGGGCTCGTTTCCCAGCACCACCAATTTGCCACTGCTGGACTTCTAAGCAAGGCCCTAAACTTCTCTGTATGATGAAGAGATCAATGTAAGTCACACTGGATAAGAACATCTGGCGACTGCTGTAAATGTAACACATGTTCAATTGTAAAATGGTATAAATTAAAATTAATTGGAGATATTTTTAAACTGAAATGTTAAACGAATAAACGTAAAGCAACAGAGGTCAATCTGGCCTCAGGTTTCCGGATTAGTTTATGTGTGTATTTAAAATGCTGACGGTACGGGTTTCAGTGAGGTTTTGTTCATGAGTGATGGGCTATTAAAGGAATGCACAACTGTCATGTTTTACTGTCCGCATTCCACAACAGAACCACCAGCGACACAGAAACGTCAAGAAAAAAAAGAAGAGAGGAAAAAACTATAAACCAGCCAAGGAGTCAATGTGTGTATTGAATAAAAGGAAAAGTAATGGGCTGTAATTTTTCCTAATGACACGCTAGTAGACATGGTGATCACTTCCCTCTTTTTAGGAACAACGGAGTCAGACAGACCCGGATGGTAAACAACATCTATGGCTAATAATAAATAGTTTGATGTTAAATATGCTATTTACTACTTGTTCAACTTGTTGATTAACTTGACTAGGTCAGTTAAAGTTACATTTTGAAGTTACTTGTTAGCCTGATGTGCTTTGTGTTTTTAATAGGGTTTTTAAAAAAGCGCTAACAATAAACTGTTTAGAGCTGCTATAATGCGTATGGCATTACTCAAGATGTGTTACAATAAAATCATGCTATATTACAACACCTCAAATAAGAATTCTCTATATAAAAAAACAAAAAACAAAATACCCTTAAAACAACCCTAAATCCTACACAAATACAAAGCTGAAGGCTTTTAAATCAGCTAATCAAATAATAATAAACATGAATTAATTTGGGTCGGCACGGTGGCGTAGTGGATAGCACAGTCGCCTCACAACAAGCAGGTCCCAGGTTCGAATCCCGGGCCGGGATCTTTCTGTGCAGAGTTTGTATGTTCAATCTGCGCTTGCGTGGGTTTCCTCCGGGTGCTCCAGTTTCCTCCCACAGTTCAAAGACATGTAGATTAGGTGGATTGGTGATTGTAAATTGTCCATAGGAGAGAATGTGTGTGTAAATGGTTGTTTGTCTATGTGTTGCCCTGAGATAGACTGGTGACCTGTCCAGGGTGTACCCCCGCCTCTCGCCCTATGTGCGCTTCGGGAATAAGCGGGTAAGAAGATGAATGAATGAATGAATCTAAAACCTAATTGAAATATGCATCAATACTAGAAGTTAGAACATTGAATATTGCAATAGTTAGCCATGTCAATATGCCCTACGTCTAAAAACAGGAACTAATCTGCCCTAAAGACATTTCTAAAACTAAATGATGTGACTGCTGCTTTTTTCCTGAATCCCATCTCTCTGGCATGGATTTCATTCTTATAGCATCTGAAGTGCTTTGGTCAATAATTCAAATCATCCTACAAACACTTCTTGGAGTCGCTTGATTTTATTGGTCTGAAACTGACTGGAACACTGTTACAGTCTGTAACAATAGACTGCACCCTCGTACCCTTGCACACTGATTATTGCACTACTGTCTACACTAGCACTGTTCTTTATTCCTGTTCTATTGTATATTCACATTTAATAGCGGTGTTGGTAGAACACTGTCAACATCTTGATAGTCTTTTGCACAATTTCATTCATATGTAACACATTTATTTATTTGACTTACCCATTTTTATGTCCTTTATTTCTTACGTTTTACTTTTTTACCTTAAATTGTTTTGTAACTTTTGGCATTCAGTGTGGACAGCAAAGTAAGATTTTCATTGTACCCGGAAACCGGTTTCCTTTACTGTACACATGTCAATAAACACTGAACTTTTTAATTAAGAAATACTTTGGTCAAATCTCGTAATTTGTCATGATCTACAAATGTGACATCCCTGAACTTCCTCTAAACAACTCCACGTGGAATAATACTTGAGTATCATGTTTATATATTAGAATTATTAAGTATTATAATACTATTACTGTCGGACTTGGTAGAGAGACAGATGAAGGCAGACAGCCAGGGAGAAAGTGAGAAAAAAAAACTTTGGGTATTTGCAAGTGATTGTCCTGCAGCCTGAGAACAGGGATGTGGGCCAGGACATCAGGGGGCCACTTGAGAAGAAAGGAGCAACATGTACAGAGCAAACAATTAAAGAGGCAAGACAAAGACATAAAATAAACACAAAATACAAGCAACTTCTAAAGAAGTCACACAGAGGAAGAGTGACATGAACTATACAATCAGTCCATAAATCCAAGACAATTCCACTGATATATTGTAGAGAATTAGGGGGAAAGGAGAAAAGTAAAATCGAAAGAAAAAGACAGGAATGGAATGAAGACAAGAGTAGGAATAAGAAAAGGCTGTGAGTGTACCAGTGGGTTTGATTTAGTTTTAATCCTGGTGAGATCGGTAGGCCTCTGTGACTGAATAGTGCCCCCTGTCAAAGGGACATTGAGTAATTGCAAGCAACAAAAGGAAGAATGAGTGCTAGTTCTCCAATTAGAGCTACGTTCATGACCAATGTGGGGGTTAAAACAACTCTTAATTTAACACATCAACAAAAAGGCACACAGTTTAACCTCATTGTGATACTAGACATTTAAAAATTCAGTGTGTGTGTGTTAAAGCTTCTAAATGTGTGAGCATGTAACTCAGACTACTTGGTAAGTAAGAACAGGTGGGCTACTGTGTATAGGGTGGTTAACTGATCCACCACAAAGTACTCACACACACTAATATTATATATATATCTAT
>JAOTRA010000032.1:12158160-12179689 GCA_026260255.1 Pseudolaguvia tuberculata
CACACACACACACACACACGCACACACACACGCACACACACACGCACACACACACGCACACACACACGCACACACACCTGAGAACCATATGACAGGTCGGCTATTGCTTCTGCTTAAAGTCCTGGGTGAGTTTGTGTCCCAGTGCGACTCACAGGCACAGACACAAAAGCGATAGTTTTGTCCTGCATGACTTGGAAAAGGATGCAGAATCCTCCATTCGCCACGCCTAAATGTTTTTAATAAGACAGGAGGAGTTTAATGACTGGTGGAAGTCTTGCATATCATCTTGGGACAGATACAAAGTGAATATATAGACTCTACACAGGTTCCCATTATTTTCAGCTGCATCACAGTATTCCAGACTGCTGCTAGTCACATGATTTTTCTAAAGGGACAACGCCGTCTGTTTATCTATAGCTTTGAATAACTAATTTCTGTATTCCAAAGAAATGAGGAGAGAGAGAGAGAGAGAGAGAGAGAGAGAGAGAGAGAGAGATAGACAGGAACAGGAATATTTTACAAGCCCTGACCAGATGCAGCACATTAACATCAGACTGAGGAAAGCGAGTTACATCCAGCTCAGTGTTAACAGTTTCCTTGATATGACACAGAGCAGTATAGTAAAGGTTCGCTTATGATGTGACGTAGGTTCTGATGAACTGAACCCATTACCTAAGGTACCAAGTGCAAACAATCCTGTCGGTGTGTGTGTGTGTGTGTGTGTGTGTGTGTGTGTGAGAGAGAGAGAGAGAGAGAGAGGGGGGGGGGGAGAGAGGGACATGTTCTTCCGAGCAATATTCCAATATGCTTAGAAGTGTCTGTACATGATATTGCCACGGTTCAAGCTGGTTTTCCAGTTTGTTTACATGAGATACACGAGGTGAACTAATACCTGTCTAATAATCATTTTCTTTTAGGCATAAAATAAAGTATACAAATATCCTAATTTAAATTTCAATCCCTAAATGGACTAGTCTGATTATCAACATAGTTATCAGGATATTTCAACGCTATTCAATGCAATTTTAACTGAGAATCATGTGACTACAGACAATAGTGCATTAAAATAATTTTTTTTTTAAAGTGCCGCAAAAAAAAAATCTAAAATCAACCTGAGATGGATTTGCGACCCGTACAGGGTGTACCCCTGCCTCACGCCCTATGTGAGCTGTGAAAGGCGCCAGCTGACCCCCGTAACCACGAATTATGAATAAGTGGGTAAGAAAATGAATGAATGAAAGAAAATTGGGTTTTGATTACTTTTCGAACTAATAGCCCAGCCTTACTGATGAGTAAATAGTATAAAGGGAGGATAAGCCAGTTAGGTAACTGTGTAGAGGAGTGCCAAGCATTGTTGGGTAATAATGTGAAGGAATGGTAGGCTTGAGTAGGTTATTGAGCAAAGGATGGGAAGATTAAGTAGGTGAGGTAACAAAGCTGGGTAACATGTGGGGGTGGAAGACAAAGATGATATGAGGCCAAAAGATTGAAATCGCTAGTGTTTGGCAGATGCCTTCCTGAAGGGTAACAAACAGTGACTCCTTTTATAAAATCTATGAGGATTTAGGGTCTTGCTCAAAGTCACCACTTTCCCAAGGGACAAAGACATTATGGCTAATAGTATACAGCAAGGGACATTAGACTTTAGTTCTTACCTTTTGGAGGAAAGTAGGATTTGCTTTCTGCTTTATGTGGCCAGTCCACCACTAGATGTCCATAGCGACGAAAACTATTGGTGATCTCATCTATGTGATAAGGAATAAAGAAAAGAAAAAGTTACAACATTTAGACTACGTGTTTAATAACTGTCTGATTTCTCTGTAGGAGACATTCGGAGCTCGGTAGCCTGCTATTCACAATGAGCAAAACCTATTCTATTGGCTGTCAGACACAGTCTGTTCGGTGGGGCTAAAAGTGTAAGCAAGAGTAAACACATACACATAAAATGGGCTAGGAATAAATGTGTTAACACCACAAAATGGACAAAAAACATTTTTCCATCCCATTAGGGGTCGCCCCAGCGGACTGCTCTTCTCCACACAACCCTGTCTTCTACATCTGCCTCTTTCACCCCAACTACCTACATGTTTTCCTTCACTATATCCATAAACCTCCTCTTTGTTCTTCCTCTTTTCCTCCTACCCGGCACCTCCATCCTCAGCATTCTTTGACCAATATACTGCATGTCCCGCCTCTGCACATGTCCAGACTATCTCAACCTAGTGTCCCCCTCACCAAAATTTGTTACGTAAACATATGCTTTTATTTATTTGTGTTATAAAAGGCTACAACTCCAACACAGCTGTTTTGACTAGTTGTTCTTTACTTTAACCTGGTAATCATTGCCAACATAGCAAAACCTGAGGAAAGTGCACAAATGTGTATTTGGGAGTGTCTCAGTGGTGATTAGACACGTCTCTTTCTGGTGGTTAAACCTACAGGCATATGGAGCCCAATCCATGTATCATTGACTACAACAGGACAACTTAAAGAAAAGAACTGCTAGGGTACAGAAAGAAAGGTCCTGAATCATCAGAATTATCATCCATGTTGAATGAAATAAGGAGTAAACGTAGGTAATTAGGTTAATCTTGTGGTGAAAAATATAAAACACCCCATCGAGTTCAGTTTTATGCTCAGTGTGGTGACCAGAGGAATAAACCTGAAGAGAAATCAGACTAAAAAAAGAATCCATACTCATTCAAGGTGCCTCCAATGCATTAACATTAACGTACACACACAGACAGACACACAAACACACTCACACAGAGACACACACACAGACTAAAATAAGAGATGTAAATCTGCAAAAAGTATGTCTGGCTACAGGGAGGAAACTAGAAAATAACAAACATTGGGTGGAAGTCAGAATCAAACCTCTAAACCCTGAATATCAATCGACTGATCAGTTCAGGTCATTTATATCGATATCCAAATGTGTGTGTATATATATATATATTTTACTTTATATCAAATGGTTTATAGGCTAAATACCTTCATCGATGTCTGGAGGCAGTCCACCAACGAAGACCTTTCTGGAATAGCGCTCCATCCTCTCCCCATTCTGACAGCGAGTGGGGGAGTTCAGTCCTGGAGTTAGAGACAGATCTCCATGAGCATCATCCAAAAAGCCATCCTCGAAAGGAAACAGTGATGAGCGACCTATGCGGAGAGAGCGAGAGAGAGAGAGAGAGAGAGAGAGAGAGAGGAGAGAGAATTGAAAACAGAACAAGGAGATGAAAGAATGTGAGGTGCTTACACATGTCTTTTGTGCTTTAGAATAATGTAATAGCTGTTCCAGTGAATAAAACAGAAGAGAAAAGTTCTATAAGGAGCACAAATCTTTCCAAAGAAACACATTAAAATCACACACACACACACACACACACACACACACACACACACGCATACATTACACACGCGCACACATACATACATCACACACACACACACACACACACATTACACGCACACACAACACGCACACAATACATTTTTTTATATACAGTGTTTGTGATTGTTGTTTTCTTTTTGTGCAGCATTACCTACATATAAATTGCATATTTAATGATGAGCCTTAACATTTTTTAATGTGTGTGTGTGTGTGTGTATGTGTGTGTGTTGGGGGTGTAAGGAGGGGGGGGGGGTTTAGAGCATTATGCAGTTTAATTTTAAGCAGTGTAAAATGAAACTCAGTCCAGTCAGTGCAATTTCATGGTCAACATGGATGGCCAGGCGTAATCACTTTACACATTTTTGGAATGAATAATAAATATAGTGGTTTTATGGCATCTTAAAGAAAAGAAAAAAAAAATAAAACACATGCAAATAGTTATTCTTGTTGGTTTATCATGTGACCAGTTCCAGACTATTTTAACAGTTAATAAAGCTCCGTCACTGTTACATTCTATTAAACAGAGACTTTTGAAAGAGAGCGTTTTACAAATCCTTTAAATTGCTTAACGAACTACCACCACTGCGTACGTTCACTGACTGCTGTGTACATGTTTCTTTTACAAAGACATGGCAGCGTTCCGGACGCAATTAAGCTAACATCAACACGGAATGGTGTAAGATTTCTGTGCTGGTGTCGGACGGCTGCTCAGTTTGGGACAGTTAGATGGAGACAGTTATATATACACCATGAAAATTCATCTCCACTTATTATCGTCAGTTAATGTTCTTATTCGGTGTCTGTCTTTGTTTTCTTGTTATTACATCTACTTTATGTCCTGCATTTGTCCTGTGTCTGCACTGGGACTGCAGGAGTTCCAGAGAAGTTTCATTTCACTGTTACAGTTTTGGCATTTGACAGATGCTCTTATCCAGAGCGACTTACATTTGGTCTCTTTTTTACAACTGAGCAAAAGGGGTTAAGGGCCTTACTCAAGGGCCCACAGTAGTTGCTTGGTGGAGGTGGGATTCAAACCCCAGTCTTTCTTTCTACGCCTTAACCACTAGGCTACCACTTCCCACTGTATACAGCACTTTCATATGGTTGAAATGAAAAACTTTAACTTTGAATGGCAATTTTTTTGTTTTAATCTATGATAATAATAATATTTATTTAAAATACATTAGTCACAATTAAAGTTGAAGAACTGAAAAAGAAAAATACTTTTCTAGTCTTGCTAAAACTTTGTGTAGAAGATTTTTTTATTAATTATTCTACCCATTTTCAATAATACTATTTTCAATAAGTACATTTGATCTAAAATAGTTTGTACTTAAATAAATAAACGTTAAATAATATTATAAAATCATGATTTTAACTACTACCAAAGTAAAATTACTATTGCTTTGGGGTAATTAATAGACTAATCATTTTAAAAATTAAGTTAATATAAATTAATAAAATAGAAATATAGATGCAAAATCAGCGGTGAACAAACCTGTTTAGATATAGGTGAATTGAATGGATCAATATACCTGCACAACTTGTTCATCAGGATTACATTTATACACACACAGGATTTATCATCAGGATATATTTAGATGATTGATTTTACTACAGTAACAGGAAATATTATTCTTAGACACCATTAAAAAATAGTTTTGCTCCAAATGACGATTATTTTTACTGATATACATTCTAAGCTATAACGTAAAAAAAAAACATTAAAAAAAAAATCTGGAAGACATCATAGAAGCATCCAGATCCACAGACACTTTAACCTGAGCAAACACAGATACAAAGAGGAGAGAAAGCAGAGCGTTACCTCTTCTGCGACCAAAACTCCTGGCTGTTTGGGGGCACAGAAGGGGAGAGGGGAAGAACATAAAAGGGGAAGGAGGATGGGTATTGAAGCATAAGGAGAAAGAAAGAAAGAAAGAAAGAAAGAAAGACAGGGGGCAGAAAGAAAGAAAGAAAAACAGAAACATGGGTTTTGTGGACAAACATTGGGAAAAGTCACTAAAGGAACAGTGTGAGAAACAGTTCTAACGTTTCTTGGCTCAGTTGGTTCATACACACATACACATGCATGGACATACACACACAGGATTTTAGATGAGCTTAGGCTCGATTTGGCAAATGTTGAGCTGGATAATTATGTATAATCTCCTCCAGAGTTATCTTAGGAATGGTATGAGAAATTATCTCTGCTCTTCCTCATACATGAACTGACAGATGCTACAATATGACCCCCATATAGACCATGTTTTCACTATTAGTCTTTAACATCAGTCATCATCACGATCTAAATGAATGAGCCCTAAATGTGCCACTTTGTTGCCCTGTTCAGACAACAATGCATCAAAAATAACTTTATTGCCCGGTTAACACACTTCTGTATAACTTGGGGCTTTAAGGCTTTGGTCTTGTGCACACTTAACCACAAGAAATATGTCCTGAAAATCCCCCCAAAAACATCTACATGCACAGAAGGAAGAAAAGCAGGTGTGTTAGCAGGAGAGTTAACACACTTTCTATAAGGCAAATGGTTTAATGTGAGACATCTCTCGACAGAAGTAGTGAGAGGGCTATGCAAAGAGTAACTCATGCTTCTAGTGGAAGCTGGCAGTGCTGGTTTTCTCCCCTGATGGTCAGGTACAGGCTCCTATTAGTTGATTTGCATTAAAAAAAAAAAGTCGCAAATCCAGTTAAAATGCTGTCGTGCTCAGGGTCGAGTTGATACTGTATAACTGGAAATAAAAACACTACTGTACTTGCTAATGTTAATAATGGGATAAACAAAAGGATTGTAGATCACACCATCCTATTACAGCATTGAAAGCTCATGCCGTTTCTTGTATAACAGAATTCAATGAGCTAAATAAACTCCCAGCAAGCCTGTTATAACACCCACTTTACAAAGGAAGGCCTCTAGCATCACTCAATTGGATGATATTTTCATTTATTTTATGCCAGACTTAAGCATCTCACATTTTCATTATAAATGCTTGTGTTAAGAGCAGATCCAAACCGCCTGATGAAAAAAGGCCAGGGAGTCTAGAGTGCTTAGCAACAAGAAAGAGACAAGAGAGACAGTGTCAAGAAATGCGTGTCTTGTGAAACAATATTAAGCAAAGCGATGAGTGTGAGAGAAGGGGGGGGGGGCTATGTGGTCCAAAGTTTAAGTGTTTCCTCAAGTGGTATTTGCTTTGGGCCCATTGGTAGAAGGTCAAAACCGGTAAGCTTATCTCTGGAAGAATAACTGCTGTCACAAGGAGTAGTCAGTAAAAGTACCACAGTTTATCTTGGCAGAGTACCAACCAAGTACCAAGGTTAATGCTGGTATTTTTTTTTTATATAAAAACTGAATGTTAAAACAAATTTGTACATTTATAATATAGGTCATATTTCCCTTTCTCTTAAGGGAATGTATAAGATAAAATGAAGTAGACTGGATGCAAGTTCCAGCTTGGCAGGGGTGAGATTTTGTGGCATATTCCCATTATTTCCTTACTTTAGCCTAAAATGTACACTGTATTATATCAAATTTAGAAATGCTACAAAAGCAACGAGCACACAGGAGGTCCACATGCAGTAAGTCTATGGGTTAAGTAAGGGGCCTTCTGAAGGCTTCCCTGTGGGAGGATCAAATATGGCACAGTGTTTACCCACTAAACCCCACGGATGAAGCACCAAGCCAAAAAAATGTCTCCAATCAACTCTGTTGTTTTGTCAGTTGGTGTTGTGCATGTGTGTCAATTTTCTAGTAAGACAGACACCTATTGAATGCCCCAGGCACTGCCATACATTCCAAACCCTAGGCTAAACGGTGTCAAGCAGATATGGGCGTGTTGATCAAAAACCAGCTATTCTCTAGAAAACAACCCACATACTTAGGGCAGTATCCATCTTGGATACCCCCTGCGGCATCTGTTAAAGGAGTCAGAAAGGATATATTTTGTTTGGAGGCTGTTATTTTCGCGCTCATGCGTGCAGGCTCTGTGTGCTCAGCTGGCACTGGCACTCTTGGAAAAACTGAACAGTAAACTATGCTACGTACAGCTGGAAGTTCAGGTTATGTAAAAGGTACCAGGCAAGCAAAAATGAGGCAAACTTAATGGGAAACACACAACACCAGGATTCAAAGAACAACTATATAAAAGTCCATTTACAGTGAGGAGAAAAATTATTTGATCCCCTGCTGATTTTGTATGGTTGCCCACTGACAAAGAAACGATCAGTCACTACAGGACATTAATGTGCTTTTTATATTCAGCCAGCCATTTGTTGCCATTTGTGGCCATGTGTATTGGGTCACTGCCATGGTGGAATATCCATCCATTGCCCTTTTTCTAATGTCCTGGCTGAGGGAAGGAGGTTCTCACTCAAGATTTGAAGGTACATGGGCCCAGTCCTTTGTCCCTTTGGGGCAGTGAATTTTACCCTATCCCCACTAGTGGACAGGTGTCTTTTATAAAAGGTAATGAGCTGAGATATTTAGACAGAAGTTATTTTGTCCATTATTAAACATACAAGCAGAGGATGAAATCATTTTCAGAAT
Source organism: Pseudolaguvia tuberculata (assembly GCA_026260255.1). Taxonomy (NCBI): domain Eukaryota; kingdom Metazoa; phylum Chordata; class Actinopteri; order Siluriformes; family Sisoridae; genus Pseudolaguvia; species Pseudolaguvia tuberculata. Next base: position 12,166,116 of record JAOTRA010000032.1, read on the forward strand.
TAAATAATCCCCCCCCCCTCACCATACATGCAATTAGGGCAAATTTGCTATAGGTTTGCTTGTGTAGAACTATAGCAATACAGAATGCAGACAATTGTTCTGCAATGACAGCACATGCAGAATAATAAAAAATCACTCACTCAGTGGCATTATGTGTTCTGTTGCAGGGTGGTGAAAGTTCAGACCCATGCGTCCTGGGAGAAACACAAGGGGGGAAAAAAAGACAAGATTGGTCAGTACTAATGTAAAATTTATAAGCAAAAGAACCCATATGATTTCTTTTAAAGCTGCCATGTTGCTCAATTATAGAATCTACAACACACAAGAACTTAAACTTGGTTTATCAAATGTACACAAGAAAACAAAGGCAAGACTAGAGTAGATGTAATATCTTGATATTATTAGAATCCCTTTCAAATATTCTAAGAATTCCAACATAATATTTGCAGTTGTAGATGATTAGAAGATTCAAGTGTTTGCAAACAGTTTAAAAAGGGTTTATAGAAAAATGTCAAAAGGGGTGCAGATTTTTTAAATCTATCATGTGACACTGCTTAGAACAAAAATGCTGACAAGCTGTTCAAGGAAGTGCATGTGACGGCTATAGGGGTTAGAAGGATGTAAGTAGAGACTCAAAGAACCTTTGTAAGTCGCTCTGGATAAGAGCGTCTGCCAAATACTGTAAATGTAAATGTAGAAGAAGACTCACCCAGAATTCAACTAAATATGGTACATGCTTAACAAGAACTGATAACGAAACACCCTATAAACTCCTTCCTGTCAAAAGAAAGGAGTAGTCATTAGATCAAGTAGCAACAAGCTTTAAAACGGCTGATTAGGAAATCCTTCGTTTGGCAAATGTAGAATTATTGCACAAGTATGTTGGACAACTGGAAGTCTATACATTCACAGCAGCTTAGATTGAACACGGGTTAGTGTTTAGTCGAATTCAGCTAAAGCAAAGGCATAGGGCTGTGCAGCATAAAGAGAGCTTCATAGATCAAACAATAGAGAGGGGAATGCTGGGAATTTGACTGAGAATGCATTCTGTGCCTGGCTCAACCACCCCAACCCTATCCCAGTTAGCAAGAGAGACATGCCATCTGTAGCACCAATATGAACACTCGCTCCCTCTTTCCGCGTCTCGGGCCCCGCTCCCTCTTTCCGCGTCTCCTGCGAGATTCTCATAGAGATGCCTGCAGCTTTAACAGGCTCTGACTGGCTTGTATGCAAACACAGCAGTGGTGATAAGGCACCTGTGTGAATTTGCACAGTAGGGCCACTGTGACACAGGCACTTCCCCAGAGCTTCTGTACTTAATATGACAATTCAAACACTTGCAGCTTTCATGTAGAATACAGCAACAAAGCAGTTTAAACTGACCTGGCAGTCGAACTGCATTTTATCAATGATAATTTATAGCAATAATTATGTCTTAAGTGATTTACTTAAGGGGGCATTTACTTAGGGACCGTTTTTCATGCTATTTCTTCCTCCACAAACACCTGTGTTGAAGCCAGAAGGAAAAAACTTCAAGCATACCATGGGTCATGTGACAAGAACCACCCAATCAGCAAGTTTAATAACTAAGCGCAACAAAACATAAGCTAACATATGCCTGTCAATAGCAGAGGTGTACGAGTGCAAACATGATATATGACGATATTTCTATTATTACAACCTGTCACTAGTTTGGAAGATGAAATTAACCGGCACACACCTGACTGACAGAAATGCCATCTTCATTTCTGACAGTAAATGCCATCCTTTTTTTCCCCGAACATAAATTCCTTCTATAATCTCTGTTACCACATGCCTGCCTCTGATCATTACAAAACAGCCAGCAAACTGCCGTTGGATGTAATGCTACTAAATGTTTCAACTCAACAATAGTTAAGTTCACCATAAAGGAGGAAACTGATTCCTGTGATTTTCCAGCAGTTAAATTCCTTTTATCTACTATAAGTCAATCCTGCTAAATTCTTTTTCTTACTGTTTCTTTCTTGCTACACACCCATTTTGTTGACGATAAAATAGAAAGACAAAGTTTAAAACCACCCCACCCCCATCAACCCAGCACCCAAACAACAATGGGCCCTGGAGGGTGAATATTTTTGCACACCAATGTAAACTGAAACAGTGGAATAGTAACAGATGACTTATTAAAACCAACAGATTACCATAAAAAGCAGCTCCGTGTTTCAGTTTATCGTGTGTAGATACAGTTTACATTTACTAAAATATTTTAAATATATGTTGTTCTGTGTCTGTAATATTTCCTTTTCAGAGTCTGGGACTATGTTGATGTAGTGTTTCCTTTTCCTTCCTGCCATTTGATCAGTCATAAAAAGGAACCTTTTTCCTTTAACTTTAAATGCCCCTTATTCCTTACCATCAAAACATGTGGATGAGAAAACAAGAGTTAATGGATAACCTTTGAGCTGTAAGTGCTAATGTCCCTGTTCGCTCGCTAGCAGTAAATGAAAATACCTTTAGCCATCAAGATTTTAGGAGAAACGTTATGAAGAATTTGCTGACTCAGGAAATACAAACCTGTAATGGAGGAATTGTTACATGTGACAAAACAGGAAAACTATAAACATCACTTACTATGCAACACCGAATATATTTGGACCATAGTAACACAGTTAATAAGTCAGTTTGCCCCAAATGATCTTTAATGAAACTAGGCCATGGAAATGACAAAGCCCTGGAGCTCCATGAAGGTATAGTCCTTTTTGGTTGGAGTTGAGGAATTTGGGTGTTCTGCACTTAACTCAGACCATCTCCTCCGGAATTAGTGCCCGATTTCACTAATTACTGTTGTGGTTGAATAGGAAAATCTTTACACTCCACTATCCAGTGCAAATCCTTTCCAGACATTTGAACATCTATACTTTATTAAGACTAAGAGCAAATCTGGGACAAGATCTTTAAAACAGCATGGCTGTCATCATTAGGTACCCCAATGTGTTTGTAAACATAGTATATTTCCAAATCTCTCCTAACCATGTTTCATTCAAGGTATGAAATGCCAAACGTAGCAACAACATGCCAGAGAATGACATTAACAGTGCTAATGGAACGGAGCAACTGACTCGCCAGAGTTTCATCTCTAAAGTGCAGCTGTTATTCCTCAGCTTTCTGCCAGTGAGCATAATCTTGTTCTTCGTTTTTACATCTGGACTATAAAGATGTTCTTAAATCTCACTGAAAGAAAAGGGCGTCATTCACTTTAGTGCCTCTGTTTAATTCCTTATGTGGGCAGGGAGGGGAAAAAAAATCCTCCATTTTTCAGCACCAGCTGTAACAAACAGGATACTGGTAATTGATAATTGGTAATACAAATCATTAGTGTGAAATAAATTATAATAGATTTCCTGAGTTCATACATCAAACTATGTATGTAAATACAAATGTAAATAAGTCGGTGTGGCAAGTTAACATGCAGCATGCGTAAGCCTGAGCAAGATGTTGGTCATAACCATGGCAAAGCATAAAAAAAATAAAATAAAAAAAAACTATTTCAAGGTTTTAACTTTATTTAAATATTTATTGGTAAGACGTTAATTGAAGCAAGTTTAGAATACTAAGTTTGTTTACACAAATGTGTATTGTGACCTACAGGGGATTTAATACATTTGTAATTATAATCCAAATGAATATTTCATTAACTATATTAGGAACCAATTAAAATAAATAAAAAAGGGATGAAGTAAAGTGGTGTCCGTTTTATTTCTGAAAAATATTTAAGTTTGTTTATTATATAAAAGGACTTTCTTAAAATTTGTTACATTCATTTATTCAACTTCTAAGCCTTAATTCAGGTCACGGGCCCTATCCACGTGCACATATGGCAGAGCTCCGCCCTGGACAGATTTATTAAGAATCGCCAAACAACCTAATGTACATGTTTTTTGGGCTGTTGGAGGAAACCCGGAGTACTCTGAGAAGCGCAGGGAGAAAGACCTCTTTCTCAGGAATCAAACCCAGGACCTTTGTTGTGTTATGATGCGGCCATGTTTTGGAGAAGACTGTTAAATGCCATTAATGTAAATCCAGAGCGAGCAAACCAGAGAGAGAGAGAAAGAGAGAGATAGAACACTAATATCACTTAGACAGAAACTAAGCTGTTCCTCAGATGTTCCCCAAAAATGATCTTTAACTGTTACCACACTGTCATTTGGAAACACTTACACATGGTTTGGGTATAGGTCGAATCTCACACTCTAGTACATTGTTAGAATAAATCTACCATTAAAATTCTACACTGATCATTTCTTTGTCAGCAGGCAAACATAGAAAATCGGCAGGAGAATAAACCACCCCCTCCTTACTGTATCATTCATTCACCTTCTAACCCACTCATTCCTGAATTCAAGGTTGGGAGGTCTGCTGGAGCACATGGGGCAAGAGGAAGGGGTATACTCTGGATAGGTTGCCAGTTCATAATAGGGCCACAGATGAACAACCACACACACTCACACCTATGGAAAATCCATGTAAGCGCAGGGTGAACGTGCAAACTCCATACAGAAAAAACCCAGCCCGGGAATCGAACCACAGATCTTGTTGTGAGGCAGGCAAACCATTACGTCACTGCACCTCTCTCCTTACTGTATATTCATTTAATTTGTGATTACCGTTGTTACTGTAATGAGTTCTGTTGCCTGAGATCATTTTAAACACACACACACACACACACACACACACACACACACACACACACACACACCAGGACGATGGAAAAGCTCATTTATCATGATCAAACCAGTCCGTAATTTTTCTTCTACAATGGTTTTTTTTTTGGTTTTTTTAAAAGGTGGCTGATTTATCCTTCCAATAGCCGTTCGTTCCACTTGGACACACCCTGCAGGGTTAGACAGCTGTAGCACAAACGTTTGGCTTGAGCGATTTTATGACGTTGGTATTGGCTGAGCAGTTTTACATTGTTCCTGCCCTACCTTCTGTCATTTGCTTTCTCTTTTAGCAAAGCTTGGCTCCGAGAACATGCATACAGATCGGTGGTATGCTTGATCACCCCTCGCACAACACCGTTTCCTACAAAATTGAGGCGAAAAAACCCCGACAAGATTTAGAAAAAGCAATGGATGTAATTGCTGATCTGCTGGTTTTCTTCTAGATGTTTCTTACATTTAGGTCATAATGCCCACCCCTAGAAAATATGAATAGGGCCCATTTCACAGAATGAGAAATACCACCATCTTCTTACCCGCTTATTCCTTAATTCAGTGTCACAGGGGTCTGCTAGTGCCTATCCCAGGGCACATTGTCAACATTAAGGCTGGTTAAAAATATTATGTGCACTGGAATAGGCACCAGCAGACCCCCGTGACCCCGAATCAGGGAATAAGCAGGCAAGAAGATGAATGAATGAATGAATGAATGAATGTATTCTATCCATATACAAACCTCTAGCATCAATATATATGTCAATTATGTTTTGAACTATCAAGTGACTTCCTCCTCCACTCGTGTATGGCTATTGTCTTAAAATCAAGCATGATTCTGAAAAAAGGCTTTGTATTTGTTGTATTTATGTATTTATTTATTTATTTTGTATTGCAATATCCATTTCATTGCAAACTATTGTATTTTGACACATATTGTGATGTCCATCATATCATGGAACCCTTGCCAAAAATAAATAAGCAGGTGTGCAGCTTCCAACCTACTGCTCAACTTCACACAGCAAAAACTGCATTTTTAATGGTGTGTGCTCACTTTAAACACCTTTAACTACATGAACAAACACTAAAAATTCAATTGCCTTTAGTTGATCATTAAAAAAAAACTTCCTGAAAAGTGTAAACTAACATACATAAATTGCTGGGAAAACAGATGACCCAGTATAGGAGTTGTAATGTTGCTGCGGTCAATAACCAATCATCAGGCACGATTTCAATTTATAAGGGACAAAAACCGAACCGTAAGGATTGAACGAGTCAGGGATTATTGTTTAAGCATGCACTAAGTAAGACATAACTCTTTATCCCTGAGGGCAAAAGGTGAATCATGTGAGAAGCTGTTTCTCTTTTTCACGGGCCAGTTTGTGAAAAAAAGAGATTTTAGAAGAGCGAGTTACTGTGTGTGTGTGTGTGTGTTGTCAGTGTATAGAAGAGCGCAAGGCTGTGCGCGTGTAAACACATGAGCCTCTATACAAAGCAGCTTTGTGTTTAGTAAAGACTCCTTTCAACTATGTGTCCCTATTAGTGACGACTATATGCTGACCCTTGTTAAGGGTTGACCATTAGCACAAGTGTGTTTTTAAAAAATACAATAAGAGAGAAAGATAGTTTGTTCTGAAATATTAGACCCATCATTCACTTTTTCCACCTCTTTCCACAATCAGCACCGTCTGATGGTTAAAACATGAAATCCCGGAACATTTCTCGTTCTCGTAGTGTGCAACAAAACCCGCCTTCCTCAACCATGGGTAGCTAAAAACCCCCCCCCCACACACACACACATACATACACACACACACATACATACATACACATATACACACACATACATACATACACATATATACACACACACACACACCATTCATTTTAGCTCACAGGACTAAAGAAGGTACATTTTATTTTCAGTAAAGAAACAATAGTGTTTGTAACACAAAAATAATGGTTGTTGCTGACAGGTTTGATTAGTCTGATCCATCCTTTATTATTTGTACCTACTTAAAATACTTAATCATTTAAACCATAGCACCGTTCGCCAGATTATAAAGGCTATAATTATTATAGAAATATAAAGGCTTATTTATTATTAATAAGACAAATAGCATCACATGATCTATGCGTTTCCAAGCCATGGTCTTATTGTAGAGACTCAATAAAGATAGAAATGATCAAACTATTGCAAAATGTGCAATTTAATACTTTGTTCGTTCAACTTCTAAAAAACGTATTCTTCAATTCCGGATCACAAGGTCACGCATAGACCAACAACCACACACACTTCCTTCTATGGGCAATTTTGAATGATCAAACCAACCTAGTGTACATGTTTAGTACAAGACTCCTTGCCAAGGGATTGAACCCAGGACCTTCTTGCTGCGAGACGACCATGTGAACACCCACAAACTAATATTAAAAATAATAATAATGTATGATCAGAGTTTTACACACTTATCCAATACATCGTATCATACAGCATGCTATTGCACATCCCATTTTTGATCAAAATCGTGCAACCCCATCAAACAGATGGTCTCCTAAAAATGTTTCCCAAGTAATCGGTTAGTATAACAGTGAATTCATGTTATTAATAGACCAAACCCCTGGTAGTGAGGATTCAGACTGCTAATTTAATATACATAAAAATAAGAAATGTTTTCTTCTCTCTGACGGTCCTATTCACTCAATAAAAAGCAAAAATGCCCTAAAATAAATATACAAAAACAAGCACGTGTCTGGTTTGCTATTAAATATTGTGTATCTCTACATTATAATAAAACCAGCGTTTGAAGTTATCCATCTATCCAAGATTGAAAAGTCTTACTAATATGCCTTGAACTAGTCTAACAGATGTTTTAGATCAAAAGTATTCAAATATTTTTAATTCTACTTTCATACTTGACCAGCCAGCATCTATAAATTTAGCTGACATTCCTCAGAGGATCAGCCATAGAGGACAATAATATCCAAAACATTTCTTACATGGATATAAAGATTTACATTCTTTAAAAAAAAAAAAAAAAAAAAAAAAACTAATAAAATGATAATAAATGTTTATGATATTGATTTCAATGATGGGAGGGATTACAGACAAATATTTGCCATCTCATTAAGTGCAGTCATAAAGCCGAGGTTATATGGGCGTTTTAACCACACACACACTCACACCCTTGGTCAAGAAGAATGTGCGTGTGCATGGGTATTGAAACACTATGGAGCAAGCAAACTAAAGTAGCACTTTCTGAGTTCTAATATCAGTGGGATGATAAAGGAATTCTGTGCTGCAGATAATTATATTGGTCTTTTTTTTTCTCTAAACATCTTACATTAAAATATATTTATTCCCATGTGCAAGCCTGAGGCAACAGTGATAACGAAATACTCATGAACTGCAGACAGGCGCCGGTTGCCAAATATTACCCATGTATATAATTAGATCAGGAAGGGCTGGACAGTATGACTGTATATAGCGCTAGTGCAGAATAAATGGTCAACCATAGATAATAGATTTCTTTTATTCTATTTATAGCATGACACATGAAAAATTGTGTGTGGCTAACTCACATGTGTAAGTTTGGGCTCAGAAAGGCCAAGGACCAGTTTTTGTCGGTCAGGCTAGATCATAGAGAGGAAAATGTATATTAAATATATACTTTATTATTAAAGATAATTGAGTAATTTTGTTGTTTAGGTTTCAAGTGTACACTTGCAAGACTAAAAAAAGTGACACTGTAGGGGGTTTGGAAACAATCACACAAATTACTGTAAAGTGTAAACCACCTTAAAAAGACATTTCTGCATGTTTAAAATTCCAAACACAAACTAACACACAATCACTGAAACAATGATGATTCCTTGTGCCCTTGAGGTGACCTTTGCCGTAATGGTCTCTTTTTTACATGGTTTCTCTAATTACAGCCTGTTTACTAATGACCAGAGGTTAACAAATTATTTAAGTTGACCATTGCTAAACCTGGAGAGTTGGTGGTAATGGGAAATCGAAAACGTTCCTGCTGCAGGAAAACAAGTGAGCTCTTTAAATACATGTCATAGACCAACAGAGAGAAAAGTTTTCTATTCCAACTGTATGTTATGGTACTTATATTTACTTATTTCCCTAACACGAAAAACTGAGTGAAAAACATCCCTAAGAAAATCACTAGACTCCAGACGCAGAACAAACCATGACGCAAACAAAGATCAAATCATTAAATCAAAAAAATTGTTAGACAGACACAGAATAATAATTCATTCATTTTTTTATTCATTCAGGGTCACCGGAGTCTGCTGGAGTCTATCCCAGCGCACATAGGGCGAAAGGCAAGGGTACACCCTGGACAGGTCACCAATCCATCACAGGGCACAAATAGATGAACAACCACTCTCACACACATTCAATCCTATGGGCAATTTAGAATCACCAATCAACCTAATATATATATATATATATGGTTTTTGGACTGTGGGAGGATGCATGCAAACTCTGCACAGAAAGATCCCTGGCCCGGGAATCGAACCGGGACCTTCTTGTTGTGAGGCGACCTTGCTAACCACTGCTCCACGGCACGGCAGGACAGAATAATAAATGTCTATAGTCAAAAGGAAACACTCATGCTCAACTTGATTTTTACTATCAAATGTCCCATATAGATACCGGTTGGTTACCTTATATAGTTTGGATTGCTAGAACTTCCTTATAGCACTCAAACTGGCACCATCAGTGTTGCAACTTAAACTTTGCTCACTCCTACAACACTTCGCCCTTTAGGTTAAATTTTTCCAACCATTAATCTAAATTAATCTGAACTTTCAAATCCTTAGCCGCCCTACAATACTGCTCTTGCCTATGGGACTAGATGGACTGTAAAAATCAGACACAAAAGCTGATTGTCTACTAACTGTCTGTGTGTTCGGTATACCTTGGCATGGTGGTACAAGTTTTTCGAACTGTACTAGTGAATAAACATCATTGGCACTTGGCTCCCCTATCACAACCATTCAGCTCTGTTACTATTAATAAAATGGATCTCCGGGTCCTCCAAAGTGTGTAGGGCATTAACCCTAACTCTATTCCAATCTCGATCTATATTCCCCTACATGGTTTTGTCTATGATATCATACCATCTCTGATCCTGTTTGATTTGGAAGATTTTGTACCCATAGGGACTTCAATTAAGGTCCTACCATGACACAGTGACTGTGTGTATTTAGGTTTAGGTCCCCACCATGCTGTATAAACCTTAAAATACACACATTTAACTGGTTTCAGATTCTTGGACCACACTGTATGTACATGCCAAGTTTATTTTTGATATGTGGATCTAGGAACTAATAAATGTGTAAACACACACGGTATACAGCACTTGAGGGTCTAAACGTTTGGATTCGAAAACTTGCTATGTGTCACCTTTTCTTGCAAGCATTCTTCTAAAATCTACTTCATTAAAGGCGCTTGGTGAGCTAAAAGAGCAGCAATAAGAGCATCACGAGGCTCATGAATGGGCATGTTGTTTCACATAGAGCTTTTCAAACATGTGAAAGCAGCTTGCATAAGAATTTGGCTCTGTGCTTAACAGTTTTGCATTCTATTTGCATGTAAAGCAGACTAAAAAAAAAACAACAACAACATTTCTCTCTCACCAAGTACTAATTTACAGCCAAAGTTCACATTATTCTTTTGGACACTTCAAAATGCTGGAACCTTGTCCTTTCTGGGTTCTCAGTAACATCACAAGATGCCTGATTCTTTTTTTAATGCATCTTATTTTTTAAACTCAATAAAAACAAACAGAAATCCATTCTATGAACATGGAACAAGAACATTTTTTGTTAAATACACGTATAAACTACAAACTGACCCAAATTTTAAAGCATATGTCTAATAGGTTTTTCCGTATAGTAACATTAGCTTCTTTCTTTACTCAAACTAAGAGGCTGAAACTGCATTCCAGCGTGACAATATCCCTGTGCACAAAATGCCCTAATGTTCCAGAAAGACATGGTGTGTTATGGATGGAACTCAAACATCCTACACTAAGCCTTTCATCAGCATATAATGGTTTAAATATGAAACTTTTAGAAACGAAAAGTTTTAGGAAAAGGAACAAGGAAACGACTTTAACGGGAACGGAAAAAAAATGTAATCTAAGATAGTAAAACTTTTGTTACTTGTTCATAAAAATGGTGTATGATATTCATTTCTTTCCAACATTCTAACTATAATGTCAGTTATATGCTTCCTACTTTAACATATTACACCCAAGCTAGTATTTAGTGCAATCACACTGCTTTACTAATGGGAGTAACAGTAACTCTGCTTCAACTTCCTAAACTAGTTTATGAACAGAATGGCTGAACACAGGAATATAACTGATTCCAGATCTCTTACACCGAGCCTGAGGAAAGCAGACAAACACAAAAAGGTATAAACGTCACTACTACTGACGCAAACAGACTTTTCACGTCACACGAGCAAACAATCAGGAAAAAAAAACAATAAAAGGAGATATTGAAGCCAGATTATTTGAACAAAACATCAGGAAGACGATTGCGAGAGATGGCCTCATATATACTTTATAAACAAATGCCAAACAGCTCCAAACTTTGCAGAGACCTTACGAGCACAGCTATAACCCAAGATCTTGGAAAAATTGGTGAAATTCTCTGCTAGATTTGTCACACTAATAGTATTTAGTGCTTTAAATGGGTTCTTGGTTTCATGGTTCTTTTAGAAGTCACACTGTGCGCAAGTGTTAAAATGTCTGACATAGGAGGAAAAAACTAACATGAAAATATAATAAAAAATCAGATTTTAAAACAAGGGCAGCGCGGTGGTGTAGTACTTAGCACGGTCGCCTCACAACAAGAAGGTCTCGGGTTCGAATCCCGGGCCGGGATCTTTCTGTGCAGAGTTTGCATGTTCTTCCCACGCTTGCGTGGGTTTCCTCCGGGTGCTCCGGTTTCCTCCCACAGTCCAAAAACATGCAGATTAGTGATTGTAAATTGTCCATAGGAGTGAATGTGTGTGTGTATGATTGTCTGTCTATGTGTTGCCCTGAGATGGACTGGAGACCCGTCCAGGGTGTTACCCCGCCTCTCACCCTATGTGTGCTGGGATAGGCGCAGCAGAGTCCCGTAACCCCGGATTCGGGAATAAGCGGGTAAGAAGATAAATGAATGAGATTGTAAAAGAGATTTTAGTGAAGGATTGTAGGAATTTTAGAATTTGTCCTAGACTTACAAATCATGGCTAAAATCGCACAGCATAAGCTAGGCTTTAGAAGCACCCATCCAGGATGGACGTCACTGTAAGCTGTAGCATCTTTTTAATATAACAAAACAGAGTTATGGATAAAGAACTTGTGTGGTCTGCACAGACCTCTGGCATTAACTACTCTTAAAGACCCAAACCTCCACACCAGACATTAAAGCAAATGACAGTACAACTTCAAAATCTACTAAAACGTATGGAGGTCGTTGCTGAAGTTTTTGCTGATAAGGACTTGAATAAGTCATATCCCATAATTCAAAACAAACCCATGTCAGTCTGAGATGAGCTACCTGAAGATTTAAAAAAACAAACAAAGGGAGCACAAGTGTGTGAATATTCCTAACCTGCAAAATGATTCCTCCATACAATATCAGCGATAGTCATTGGTGGGCCCCCGACCGAGTGGTGTTTACCTTTGTCTTGGTCAGTCCTTATCATATCCATTAAGGAACTCTCCAAAGTGTGCAAGCTAAATGGATCAAAGGGCCGATTCCGATCCTGGGGAAAAAAAAAAAAAGTTATATGGTTAGACTTCATTAGCAAAACAAAAGTAGGTTGAAAAGTTTGTGTGTGTGTGTGTGTGTATATATATATATTATTACACATACATACACACAAAAATGTACAAGATGTACAAACCAAAGTTAGATCTGATGTAACCATACGTGTTATGTGGTGATCATCAACGCTAATCAATTGTTATTATTGGTTTGAGATTAAAAACAAGCGATCATCTGCCATAAGTGCCAACCGTACAGAGATGTAAGCCTTAAACTCCCCAAAACATGCAAGTCTTCAGGCAAAAAAAATAGCACCAATGTTTGGTCTTAGCATGTCTGAGCAGAACACATTTTATAACCAAATGTATGAGGAAAATGATCGACAAAAGCCAAGACAGCTGCACTGCAGCACATTTTATTTTCTGGTGTAATCTGAACATCTACATTTATCAACTGCTCTGCTGTGTAAATCACATCACACGTACCGTATCCCGTCCATGTGTGCATTCAGAATAAAAGCCGCAAATATCAGCTATATTCCTTTACCAGAGGACATTTTTTACTAATAGAAAACTACAGCAGGCAAAGAGTTGTGTGAAACTAGCTTGTTTTATGTTTTCGCTTTTGTTTAGCGAAATACTTGAGAAATAGAAATGCTGAAAGAAGGAAAGGGAACTGCTTGTTTAGAGTGGTGTAACCTCTTCTAACATGCTACATATACATATATACACACACACACACATATATATATATATATATATCTAGCATTCTAATGGTTAGCATCACAAAAATAAGTAAGGCTTTCCAAAGGATGTACAAATATGATATCGCATACAACATTGTTGCCCACAAGGTCAGGTACGCAAAAAATGACTTTGCAAATAAGAAATACGATTGTCATTTATTATCTGTGTGCAAAAGAAAACTAGTGTGTATAAGAAGCAGTCCGAAGCATCTCGTATGCAACTGGTTAAGCACCCAGTTTAAACATGGAATGCAATGACGTGCCAACTAGAAAACTTTGCAACACACACACACACACACACACACACACACACACACACACACACACACACACACACACACACACACACACAC
>JAOTRA010000032.1:12190175-12201556 GCA_026260255.1 Pseudolaguvia tuberculata
GGGTAAAGTGTCGCCCCTGATAGAGGCGACACTCAAAAGGTGCAAGTTCATTAGCCCCAGTACCACTGCCTGTTCTTTGCTTAGCATTCACGATTTCTTTTCAAGCCCAGTTATAGTGTGATTTTCACATTCAAGTTGATTTCACATTTCTCTTTCTCTCTCACACACACACACACACACACACACACACACACACGCTTCTCTTAAATGTTTGTGTTTATTCCACAAGGCATTACATTACATGATCAGATTAGTAAAGTTATTTATTACTTAAAGAAACTGGTTAATGGCGGTAATGTTTAACACCAACAGAGTGTCTTGGTATAAATAAGAATGAAAATGTTCTTGTGTATCCCTTTTTGGGACACTTGCTTGTGACTCTCCGTCAGTGCAAACTCTGCTGCTTATGTAATGTCTCTTCTAGAAAACTCCTGTCTTTATTTTGTCTAACGGCTCACCTGTTCCACTGTTTTTAAATCGCTTTTTTTTTTGGATCAGGTCATTCTGTTTGTATTCTTCCAAAGACTCCTTTTCTCATTTTTTAGGTTTTAAGGCGGTTTGTAACACATGAGATCTACTTAACAATGTATATAGAGCAAACAAATGTTTATACTGACTTTTTTGTGTGTGTCTGGTATAGGTAAGACTAATTGAATCCAGAAAGAGTCAGGTTTAGAAAACCCAAGGTCACTTCCATGATGCTTACCGTAATCAGTCAAACAAGGGCACCTGAACATTTGCTGCTATGAATCTAAAATCGCTATACACAGCCATATGCAATAATCAGCCATTAAATCTTTAAACTTATAATGCGGTTTATACTTGTATTGAAACCGTTTACTTCTATGTAGCTTTTTTACCAGCCATTTAATTTAATTACATGTTTGTGGTAAGACCTGATCATTGTGTGTCTGACAAACTCGGTGTACGGATTAAAGAGTGATACAAAGCGGACACTGGAAAAAAAGTCATTATAGTTTTCCTTTTAATCTATTATAAGCCCTGTATATCTGGCATTTGGCAAACGTCCTTCTCCAGAGTGACTTGCATTTCTTTTACTTGTACAGCTTATAAGCACCAGGAGAACATGCAAATTCCACACTGGGACCTTCTTACTGTGAACCGACTGTGCTAACCACTATGTCACTGCACCACCCTAGTTTTATATAATAATTTAAAAAAAGATTTAAATACCTATTTATTTTTAATTAATGTTTTCCTGTAATGTGGTGCTTGGCATATGTTTTTTTTTTTTTTTTTTTTTTTTTTTTTAATCTGACAGTTTCTACATGTTTCAGACTCCTAACATGACTTTCAGCAGGTCACGTCTGCTTAATAGAATGTTTGCATATAGAATAAGTTGTAGGTTGTACCAACAGAAACAGCATATACTTTAGTGTGATTGTAATGCTTGTACATTCGTTTTTGCTATATGGGTTATATTATCCATCACAGCTAGTTAGTTACTAATGAACACTTCTTGGACTTTTGGAGTTTTCCACACAATGTAGTCAGTAATGACATCCCACAACAGAGTGAGAGTCAATCATATGCATTAAAAACGCACCGAGACTGCTGTCACAGCAGGATGATGGAACATTTTAACAGGTTTTAATCATATTGAATAAAATGTCCAGAGCTTATCGTAATAGACAAAGTTTAATGTGATTCAATAGGCTATCGTTTAGCATTCAGCATGGCTGTAGCTTATACTTTTGTATGATATTTTACGAAGCGCTCTCCCTTACAGTTTGTTCAAATCGTCTGGTTAAATTTTGCCATATTGTGTTTTTTTATCGTTAAAAAGCAAAATATTACAATGTCTGTATTTTGTGTATCCCTGCAACCATGAAACTCATTCAACGGGTTTTCTATTAGTCAAACAAATAGTCAGCTAGGATCATTAGTTTAGATAAACCGGTCTTGTAAGCCCTGCTATTAAGTTTAATAAATACTACAAAACGTTTATTAGGTAGAACCAGAAGTTTTAGCATATATTGTTGTTATACTCTTCTAGTTAATTGAGCATATTCAAATGTACCACTTTTGAAAATGGAGGACTTTATTTCTAACACATGTGAACGGTGGTAAACAATTTATAGGAAGTGGATAGATTAACATGTAACTCTACAGCAGCCACCTTCCAGCTCCGTCATCATCCAATGTTCTATTGACTCGTCTGTCATTTCGGGCTGTTTAAATATAGCAGGCTTTTGGGGGAAAGGCTAGTGTTGCTGGTCATGTTGCAACGTTCTGTTATTCTTTTGTTGTGCGTCTTCTCTGCCTGTTGTGTTCTAAGACTAAGGTGCCCTGACCTTGTCTGTGGTTTTTTCCAGCTTTTTTCCACCGAAAGTTACATTTGTGACATAGTTTTTTTCAATCCCAATTTCCTTTGTCATTATGCACACACAGTACAACATATTGTTTTTCTTTGCTTATCCCACCTTGGAAGGTTGGGAATCAGAGCGCAGGGACAGCTATGATGCAGCGTCCCAGGTGCAGGATGGGTTAATGATCTTTCTCAAGGACAGTGGCAGACTTGACAGTGTTGGGGATTGAACCTAATAATAGTTTTTTTTATTTGTTTCCATTAATGTTTAAACGGATGTCAAAAAAACAAAAAAAAAACCCCAAAAACTAGCCTGGCATCATAAGACTGTCTTTTGCCTAAAATTGCTAATGTAAAACCTCATCATATAGCTTGTCTATCTATTTGTTTCAAATAACTTATCAACTGTTCCTCTGCCCCTGTCCCAGGGCAATTCTAGCTGCACTGTCTCATTGCTAACCCATGCCACGTGCAGTAACAGATAACAGCGTGGTGCTCTGTGTCATAGCCAGTGAGCGAGAGGTTAATGTGAAATGGACTCTATCAGCTCAGGGCAGAAGGCTGAGAGGAGCTTTTATCAAGGCCTGCCACCCCCAGCTGCTTTTCTCTGCAATGCAGTCTTTCACTTTGCGAAAAGTGAGAGCCATGCTTGAATCCTCTCTGACCTTTCACACACACACACACACACACACACACACACTTTACTGTCTTTCAGTTTCTTTTCTTTAGAAGGCCGTTGGCTATTTATTGTATTTTCTCTTTCTTGCTACACACCTGGTTAATCACACCGAAATTGCGCTTTGTTGGCAGGGACGGGATAAGAGGGTTTGTCTACTCAACACTGGTCCGGTCTAGACATTAAACTGTACAAATGCTTTTGAAAGACTTTGGATTAGTTTTTTGATTAAACAGGTCAGGTCACTTGTTCAAGTGCTGTTTAGTGATCTTATTTTATCCTCTGGGGTAATTTTTCAGTAACCATACCAAAAATACATTTACAGCACTTGGCACAGGCACATATGCAGAACCCACTTACTTTTGTCTCTTTTTGAATGGTCCAGGGCCTTGCTAAGGGCCCAGCAGTGGTAATGAAATAGAAACTTTAGTTAATAATAATCCCTATCTGCCATTGCACATCCTTCATATATTGTTCTGTTCAAGCTGTTATATATTTAATCAGTAGACACCTATGTTTGTATTATAAAGCAGCCTATTTATAGAGTCTGGAGCTTCTGAAAAACATACCAGATGTAATTTATGCCCAGGTGTGTCAGTAACAGCCCTGATAAACCAGTTCGCTAAATAAAAAATAAAAACCCAAACAAACACAAGAAGAATAGGAAAGTGGAAGTCAAAGCCCTTTACAATTTTATGTTGAATATAGATTTTCAGACCCAACCACATTGATTTGAAACAATCAATTGTACAGACAGGAATGAAGTCCAAATCAGGTGTGCTGTTAGAACACGACACCATTCACCAACAAGCTAACCCTGTTCATTATTTTGTAAATTATAGAAGGTGTGATCCATTTTAGGGGAATAAATTAAGTAATAAAAGATTTACGCTTTTTCCCTTAGTGTAGCATGAAGCAAATTCTTAGAGACCACTTGACGTTCTTGTTGGCTGTGCAGGTGGAACGTGATAGGTCTTATGACATTCTCAAGAGCTCATGTGTGCAGGATTTGAGGGTTAGGCTGTTCTAGAAAACTCAGCTGTCTATTAAAATCACTTTTCAGACGCTACCTACTAAAGCACACACCCCAAATAACCCACACAATCCAAGAAGGTGCATCATGCTATTATTTTATAAATTTTTACAAGGGAGTCATTTTTAGTCACCCGCGTATTTTGTCTGTAAAATGTTTTTTTGTGACCTCAAATGATCTCATATAGGCTTTCAAACAAGGTAAAAGGGGGCAAGTAAAAATAACAGGTTGGGTACATCCTGCATCATGGCAGAAAGCAACAGAAGCATTTTTTAAATAATTATATATGGTATGAAAATTCTAACCTTCTCCATTCGTCACGTTAACATGGTCTGACATTCTTTGGCAAAGAGGGATAAAAAGTTCAAGTGGGTTTCTATTAACCAAGTGTAATTGAACCAAAAAGAACAATCCGTTTCTTGACGTACTTAAAGCTACTCTAAGCACTTAAGAAGTGCAACGTCGTTGCCTTCACCATTTATGAGTACGAGAGTCGTCTCTTTTTGTAGGCTCATGGGATTTTTAAAAGTGTACATCTTGTACTACCTCAAAATCCAGGCATGAAATATTCAGGGCTGCAAATGTATAGATGTAGCTGTGTATTGGTAAGGGACTACCGGGATACACCGGTCATAATACAGTATACTCTGGCGTTGCAGTATATAATAATGTACCAATCCACGCCTCCTAAACCTCTAGCTCTAAGACAACACTTCCATAGTTCTGGAAGTAGTACCTCAATACATTCCTAAATGAGCTGCTGTTTTTTTTTTTTTATTGATCATCAGATATACCTTCTCTATGTGGGCAGCTTAATTTGGTTGCAGTTAGACAAGGAAAGAGGTGAGCAGGATCATTTTTCTAGCCTGCTGATGCTATCAAATGGACCTTTAGCATTATATCCTGCATAGTTAAATGTTAATGGTAATCTAGAGATCTGAGACCTTAATTTTGAATGCCAGTGAGATTGCTCTTCTCGGTATCCAAGCTGGTTGTAATGAGGTCTAGTGTCATTGGATAACAAATCAAAGTGTAACAACTTACAAAAACTGTTTGAAAAAAGTAGATATAAAATCTCGTACCATGGATAATGTTTGTTTATGTGAGGTAAAGTCTAACTGACTGATTGTCCTTGTTACTTGATTACAAGGTTGTGAGCAGTGTTTGGAAAGAATATCAGTAAATTTGTTTATTGTGGTTGCAAGAACCTGACATGGGTATGGATCAGCTGGACTGAAAAGCAGTTCTGTTTTTCTACGGTTAATTTCAGCTGATAATCTACCATCCACAAGGATTTGTTTGATGAGCATGTCCAGATCCGGACACAAGCTATGTTGTTTGAAGCTGGAAAATGGACAAGATGGTAGTCATAATCAAGAGTCAGTAATTATCTTTGCTGCTTAGTTTTTTCCACCGGATCCAATGCTCACTGTAGAAGAATGTTTAGGACAACGTTTATTAATATTATGGTTAGGTACAAATATTGTATGGCTTCCCTGTATTTAGAATGATGCAGAAGCTAGTCAACCTATTATTCTGTTATGAACCTGTTTACTCATCTGTCATGTTACAGTAATGTGATCGTGTGCTGTAATAAAGGCTTTATTAAATAATTTTTTTTTCTGACTCATGAGGAAATTGATTAGGAATTTTTAGATTAGAGCTAAAATCCGAAAGGGCTTTGTTAGCGAAATCCAACTATGTGGGAGAATCATAGTTCAGCATAGGTTGTTTTTTTTTTGCCAGGCCTACTAATCACATTGAATTAAGTGTCTTTAAGCAGGGAAATCAACCAATGCCACTGAAAGCCTGCTTGCTTAATAGGAAATAATAGGAAAGAAACCCTGAATAGACCTTCTGAATTGAATACGATCAGGCACTGTCTTGGCTCTCAGAAAGACTGTCATTATTTCTATGTTGGATGTTCTTCATTGGCTGCTTGTTACTCACTTTATGTTCAGAACTCATTTACAAGATAGAATTTATTTCCACAAATGTAAAAACCTGAAGTCCAACATCTTCACCACTGAGCTACCAACTCCCATTGCGATATTTTGGGCACAGAGAATTTATTTTTCCTTCACTAATGGAACTAACCTTGAAAGAGGGCACACTTACTAAAAATCCATTGGTTGCCTGACAAATGTAAAATTATTTGTAACATTATGCACCTGTTAAAAGGACTTGGCCACCCGTGACATTGTGGACACTGTTGTTTAACTGTTACCATCTAATCAAATTAGGGATCCTTTCTTGTGGATTTTTATTTTGACAGTAATAATTATTCTTAATTATTCTCCCCTTTCCTTTATTGTATTGTACCAATCCATGATCTAGGTTAGAACTATTGTGTTCTACTCTGTTCTAACCTAGATCATGGATTACTGCAGTAAAGCAGGACACTGATCCACAGCAAGGAGAGGTGTTTCCTTTTCCTGATAATCTATGATTACCAGTAAAATGTTACCAGCAAAGCAGTATGAAACTGAATGACCGTCTATTGTACTGTTCGATTGGCTCTGTCTTTGAAAGTTATTTTACAGAATAGCTGATTGTTTCAAAAAAATTGTATTGCTTACCACACAATACACGATAGTTCTGATGAACGTTTTTATAACGTAAAGGCATTTTCTCTTTTGTTTATGTATAATGTTGCTTTGTGTTTCCCAGAGTGGATTGCATTTCGTTTCTATATTAGTGGTCAGAGTTACAAAACAAGAGTAAAAGAAGCTTAAGATACATAAACCTTTCCATTGTTTCCGACTCTGTATCTGTTAGTTCACTTTTCACTGATGCTTTTCTGTTTGCTCACTTGGAGAGCTTTGTGTCTGGAAGGATTTTGTAGGTGAGTTAGAGTAAAGGAAGTTTGACAATACAAACTTGTGGACACGAGCTCATTGAAAAGAAAATCTGGAACTTAAAGATGTCCTTTATAGGTCCTCTGAGTAATCTAAAGTTTCACAGTATGAATTTGATTGTGTAGCAAATCCCAATCCGATGACAACCCTCCTGTTATTTGGTCTTATGGTGTCACCTCATGGTCTTTGGACCCAGCAGTACTAGAGGTTAATAGTTTGTCAGATAAGATTCAGGGCTGCTCTCCCAAGTAATTTGAGCAGTTATACTGTTCATGTTTAATTCAGAGCCACTGGATGGAAAGAATTACCTTAGAGAATAGTTGTGTGAGATGAAGCACCGTATCAGTCCTCCTGCTGTAGCACATGGTGGAACTCGCAGAGGACCAGAGATTTGACCTGCATTATTTATAGCAAGGCTGAGCTTTGAATTATAAATAGAGACGTATGCAATTGAACTGTGGCATGTCAGACTCGCCGCTAACATCCTTTAGCAGTCTTTCGCAACTTTAACCCAGTGTGAGTGGAGAGTATGGAGAGAAAGAAGACTCCATGCTGTGGAATGAGCTGAGAGTGTAACTCTTGGTGTGTAAGGAATAGGTTTGTTTGTCTTTATATGTTTAGGGGCCCCTACTACTACTACTATTATTAATTATTTATTTACTTTAAAACTAATTCTTTAATAGTATATGGAGAGACTGCACTATTTACATTTACAGCATTTGGCAGACGCTCTTATCTAAAGCAACTTATATTTAATCTTTTTACTTTTTTTTTTAACAACAGCAATGGAGGGTCAAGGGCCCACAGTGGTTGCTTGACGGCAGTGGGAATTGAACCCCGGTCTTTCTGGTGTCAGTCCAACACCTTAACCACTAAGCCATCACTTCTCTTACTAATAGTACATAGCCTCAGCCTATAGAGGTTCCCAAAGATGAAGTGATATTTCCCCATACAGAATCTGGGAAGTTGCCGGCAATACAGTCCCTCTCCATGACGGCTTATGTCATTAACGATATGTTTATTATTAACAATCTATTTATGATATTTGTATTAGCTACTATGATTCAGAGATTTGTTTCATTAATAGTATACATTTTGCTTAACATAGTATATTAAAAGGTGGCAGAAATATAAAATTGCATGTAAAATACAGATTTTTGCAAAAATACTGTATCCTAATAAAGTATTATTTTGTCTGTGATGTGTCATAGTCCCACTGTCAAGCCATGTGTAATCATTAATCAAGTTCTGTATGTGGAAATGCTTCCCTTTCAATTAGGGTCATATGGGCTACATACCTTTCTAGAGTGCAAAATAATGATGGTCTTTTTAATTAACAAATGATGTATCATTTATTTGTTTTATTTGGTTTTCTTGTTTTTAACCAGTAAAATAATGATCAATGTTCAGTGCAGTTAAGATAATATGGCTGTAATAAAATGTGAAGCGCTCTGGAAAAAAAAATAAAAAATCACCAACGCTGTTAGTAGGCTGCTCGGGTAGAAGTGACAGTAAAATGTGGGTGGTTTAGAGTTGATCTACCCCTGAATTTTTTTACGATATTATATAAGCTTAAAATCATGGCATCGCTTGAATATTGTGTTGACATTTTTGTGTCTATAAATTGCCAACCAAATTTAATGTTGCTTTTAAGGTCATTTTGACTTGTGTATTCTTGAATTATAAAAAAAATAAAATAATGTAACTTATGAATTGAAACCAAAGCAACTTCTAAATTCTATCTCTAATTCTGTCTAATTTTCTTAAGCTGTGTTTAGCCAAAAACACAGAATGCAGGGTTGTCCTGTAATGATTCTAATTACTATTCTATCTTGTTTTTTACTCTTCTTTTACATTTTCTTGTTTTCTTTTTATTTATCCAGTTATTTTAAGGCAGGTGGCAATGACTTTTATTCTTGTTCTGCTTCACTGGTACAGCCGAATACCATTTGGGTTTCTCATTGTTGCCTATGGAAGTTCAAATAAAGAGAAGCCAAAATATCAACACACCCACAAGACAGTATTTTTTTCTTTTCCTCCCAATCAGGTTGTGTATTGTGCTACAATTACTTTAGGGATAATTATTCACAGGTAAATATGGTTAATTTCCACCGGTATAAACTGGATTATTTTGCCAAATGACAGAATTGCGACGTATATTTAAAACTGTTTCTATTTAGCAGTTCCTTTTATTAGAATAAGTTTAACAGAACATTATACATCATAAATTCCATAACATTCTCTTAACCCTTTTGTTGTGCAGGAGTTGCTGGGTGTGTTTCGCCACAGATGAGGATGACCGAACTGCTGAGTGGGTGCGGCCGTGTCGATGCCGCGGCTCCACCAAGTGGGTGCACCAAACCTGCTTGCAACGCTGGGTGGACGAGAAGCAACGGGGCAATAGTACAGCACGTGTGGCCTGTCCTCAGTGCAATGCCGAATACCTTATTGTCTTCCCCAAGCTGGGTATGTGTAATGATGTTGCTACTGAGCTCCAAATCCAATTAGCAAGGAATGTTACAAACAAATAGTCCAAATAGTGAATCTAACTTGAGAAAATTCAGTGTGTACCCCTGCCTTTCACGCCATGTGTGCTTGCTTAGGCTTTAGCAAATCTAGTGAACCCTGAATTAGGGAATAAGCCGGTTAGATGATGAGTGAATGGTTTTCTTTCTTTTCTTTTTTTTTTAAGATCATTTTCTATTGACCGTATAAACAAATCAAACATTTAACTTTTCAATGTATTTATTTGGCCTGCTAATGCTTTTAGTATTATTTTGGGAGCACATTATATAAAATAATAATAACCTTCTGAATCAGCTTTTCTTTCCTAACCCTTTGGCCATTTTGTAAGTCTCTTTGAGTTTCCTTGCTGGCTGGCATACAGAAGTAGCTACCCCATCACCATGAAACTATCTAAAATGTAGCATTTTATTGGTGGTGAATCTACCAAACTATTAATAATAAAATCAAGTATGCTATCGGAATAAAAGGTATTAAAATGTCTATGTAAGTAGCTGTGCTGAAGCGGACACTTGAAAGAATTCTGCCAAAGTTTTATTATTTTGACATCATCACCTTGATCTAATAGTCATGCTGCCAGACTGATTACACTTTTGCTTTTGTCTGTTCATTACAAAGCCTAGAATTTTCTAATCCTGCGTATTGACAAATATGGCAACAGGACTTAGTTTGGGAAACCTTAAACCTTCTAGAAGGTTTAAGCCATAATTTTGGCAACCGTTTAGTCAGTTTGAAGGGTCATTAACAAAACATCAACAGGCCAGAGTTAAACCAGACAACATAAATACAGTGGAATATAGACCATCATGACGAGTATGACGTCAATTCACATTACCAAGCAGGTGAGGAATGTCCTATGTCGGAGACGTCCAGTAGTCAACACTTGGCAATTAAAGGGGCCTGTGTGTGTTCCAGGCCGTCATTTCCTCATTCTTTGTAAGGAGCCTGTTTGTTCTAAATTGTCTTCCTTTTAAAGCTCAACAATGCGACTTTCCATGTTATTCACTTTCTTTTCCTCTGGTGGCTTTTTCCTCACTTTCATTCATTGTCTCATTTTGATACCTAGCCAAGATTATCCGTTTTCCGAACCAGGAATAATATGTATTCAGGAACAAAAAAAGATTCCTGGTGTTTTGTGTCGGCAATTGAGCTTTGTTGACAGTAACAAACAGTAATTTTAAGCAGTGTTTGTACGTCGCTCTGGACAAGACCACCTGCTGTAACTGTTTACATTCATGGTCTTTAGCCCACATTTCACACAATCAGTATTTTCAAAATCTTTCTGCATGTAAAAACAAGTGGTAAGCGGGTCATGGGGGACAGTGCATTTCGCTTGTAAGTTCGCTTATTCTATTTTCATTGAAACACTTTAAGACTTATGTGCTACAGCCGGGTGATGTGGCAAAAATATACATTGTTTTCCATATTGATCAGTAAGGGTTGAAACACTAGATTGTAAAAAGTTTGTTTCACCTGGGCATCACAAACGCAAGCGATCTCAAATATCTTATTCCAGATTTATTCTCATTTCGCTATTGAATGAAGCTCCACTCTTCTAGTAAGACTGGAATGCGAGTTATTCCTTTATTCAACTCTAACATTATTAGTGAGATTAGACACTAATGTCGGACTTTGTGCCGGCCGAACACTCGTATTTTTTCACTCTAACAACAACACAAAATGTGATAATGGATATCAGCAGCTTTGTGCTCAGGGTCATTGTTATGCTGGAACAGTGTTCGAGTCTCTTGGTTCCAGTGAAGGAAGTATGTAATTCTACAACATACAAAACATTTAGTGCGCTTCCATACTGTATACTTCCATATTTGTTTTGTAAAAGTTTGGACAGGGACCACATACGGATCAAATGGTCAGGTGCCAACAAACCTTTGGAAACATGATGTATTTCGATATTTTATAAATTGTTAATGCTGCCAACTTTCAAAGAATCCATTTTTTTAA
>JAOTRA010000032.1:12201656-12211831 GCA_026260255.1 Pseudolaguvia tuberculata
ACCTTTGGAAACATGATGTATTTCGATATTTTATAAATTGTTAATGCTGCCAACTTTCAAAGAATCCATTTTTTTAAATACTAGCACATGTGCTAAACGGCATGTTTAAAAGAGCATGACTGGAGTGCAGCATTGTGTAGTGTTTCTCTCATATTGGCACAGATTTCACAATTCCTACTCAGATTTGCTACATTTCTGTCTATTTGTTGACAATGTGTCTGGACTGCACATTTTACTAGATTTCATTTTTGGATCCTTTACCAAGTTAGCATTGTAGGTGAGGATTGTTTGTATT
The DNA here is from genome assembly GCA_026260255.1 of Pseudolaguvia tuberculata. NCBI lineage: Eukaryota > Metazoa > Chordata > Actinopteri > Siluriformes > Sisoridae > Pseudolaguvia > Pseudolaguvia tuberculata. The sequence continues at coordinate 12,201,952 of JAOTRA010000032.1, forward strand.
GTACAGCACTCTGAGATAAAACACAAAGACATGGAACACAGTGTCCTACCAAAAAGATAGTAGAACTTTAACAAATCTATGTTAAGTAACACTGTCCAGAGCTTATTACAATAGACGGTTAAGTTTATCACGTTGTGCCCATTGCGCTGTTGATATAAATTCATCCATCCACCAGTAATCCTTAGAGGTGAGTGTTTTATTTTCCACCTTTTTTCAAACCATTTCATTCCGTAGGGGATCAGCATAGTCTCTGATTCTATTTATTTCTCTCTGCATGAGATGACACGCCAGGCTCAGTGATTTGTCTCCATCAGTTTTTCATCCCTGAGTGTTAGTCAGTCATTGTGACTCTATGCTAATGGATTGAATATCCTTTAGGCTGTCTGACTTTTTCTTTCTCTAATTTCCCTTTGTTCGTCTCTGTTTGTCTATATGTCTCGAGCTCATGTTGGTTAATTTCTGGACAATGCTGTCTGTATCATTTTTTTTTTTTTCTATGGCCAGTTGGGAAATTGCACTGCATCAGAGCACCATTCACCTAGCAAAAGACAGAGGAAGGTGAAAGGAGAGACTGTATTATACAATTCAGTCTTTTAAACATATTCTGGCTCAAATGTCCACCACTGAATTTGACTTGAGACTTGAGATGAATTTGAGACAGCGCTTTCCTATTGCTGTGCTGGAGTACACAGCAGATAGACACGTATAAAAAGGCAGTTTCACATTCAATGGCGAGGCATGAGAACTGGCATTAAGTTTGTCATACTGAATATAAAGCAGCTCAAAGCAGACGGTCTGGCAGCGTTTAACCTTTTTTTTTTTTTTTTTCTTCTTTTAACCAGATGCTTTTGTAGGACGGGACAGCAAAAAGGATCTTTACAAACCCCACCTATTGCTATTTCTTTTCTCTCTCCGGTAAAACTGTGAACTCTTTAAAAGTACACACGCCCAAACTATCAGCAACACCGTTTCAATCAATCAGCAAACACAGCTACTGATCAGAGTGCTGGCAGGAAGAGAAAGGACTGCATCCAGCGCAGTCAGCTTTGTGCTTTATTGCTACTCCAGGGATACACAATGCATTCATTCTGTGCTGAGCATGAAATTACTGCGCATAAGATGTAGGTACTACACAGAAAATGGGACTGTTTTTATTTTTGCTAGATTGTGAATATATACCAAACCGAATATACCAAATATTGTAGACCTGATACCAATGTGAAGTTTTTAAAGCGCAGTATGACATCTCTCCTCCTACAGCAGGTCCAGATATGTTTTCAGTTAGACCACATCAATTTACATACAAACTTAAAGTAATTCTTTAAGCTGCTCTCTCTGTTGTGCTATATGAAGTTGTGCTAAAGGTACATTGTGTGTTACAGTTTGGCATTTAGCAGACACTCTTATCCAGAGCGACATACTTTTGGTCTCTTTTTTACAACTGAGCAATTGTGGGTTAAGGGCCTTGTTCAAGGGCCCACTAGGGTGGTTTGGTGGAGGTGAGAATCGAACCCCGTTTTCTCTGGTGTTATTCAAACACCGTAGCCACTAGGCTACCACTTTCCATATTATTAAACTTGAAAGGGTAAAATAAAGAGTACATACCAATACCCTGGAGGATGTAAAATGGGTTGCCAGGTATTTTTTAAATTGTCCCATCCATTTGAAGACCATGCTTATAGTTATTAGCTGAGTATTATTAGTAGCCAATTTGGTTTAAGGAACTATTACTGTATACACTGAATTAATCACTGTTTTAAAATCTGTAACAAATAGCCAGAAAAAGTTTCTGTATGCAGTCTCTTTCTGTCTGGAGAGTTCAGTGACCACCTCTATGGAGGTTGATTCTGTTTAATTGTTTTTTAAGAAGGCTGACAGACGTTTTACAATGTTGCTGACTGACTAAATATGAGGTGTTCTGAGGTATACTCTGTAAGTCACTAGCCAGTCCAGTATTAGTCCAGGGCCTAATACACTGATTTGGATTCTTGCATGCCACACATTTATTCATTCTTTTTACATACTTCATACATAATTATTCCCTAATTTGGGGTCACGAGGGGGTCTGCTGGATCCTATCCCAGCTAACATACTGCAAGAGGCAATAGTACACCCTGGACGGATCACCAGTCCATCACAGGGCCACACATAGACAGACAACCATACACACACACACACACGCACACACACACTTTTATGGATAATTTAGAATCACCAATTGACCTAATCTACGTGGTTTTGGACATTGGGAGGAAACCGGAGTACCCAAAGGAAACGCAGGGAATCAAATCCGGGACCTTCTTGGTGTAAGTTGACTGCTAACCACCACGCCACCCGACGTTTATTCTCCAAGTATTACTTTTCATTACAAGTATTACTTTTCATTACAATATTCATTTGTCATGGTATTACTAAGGAGATTACTAAGGAGTTTTCCTGCCAACTGGAGCCAACTGCTGTTACGGAGCGGCTGAAAACCTACTTTATTCCTGGCTCTCAGGGTGACTCAATTCGCACCCTCTTTACTAAAAAACAAAAAAAACATGGAATCATGACTGGCATTTAAAACAAGTGGCTCAGTTTGTTTTTTTTCCAATAACCATTAGGGAAAGCTTTTGCTCCTCTCGGTGTCCCCACAGTACCATGCTGTAATGATTAGCCAGGGAGAAAGAGCCTGAAGTTCCGGCAGAGTCTTCAGAGATGAATGGATCTCACAGTGAGGAATATTGATGAGTTTGGCACAGACAGGTACAGCTATGGCTTAAAACACCGCCCAGCATTAGTGGCTGCATTAGTAATGCCTAAATGTAGCAGTTCTCCAAGCTGAGGAAGATTTAGGAAAATGAAATCTGAGGGTGTTTTTCTATGTGGCTTATTAACATTACCAATTCAGAACACACTGTTTGTTTTGTGTTTGTGTCCATGTGCATCACCTTTTCCTGTTTAAGGGCTGTCAGGGCTTCCTTGTGTAAATTCAGAACAATGTATCTTTGAATCACATGCTTTTAAAGTTTTCCAAGATACAACGCCAGTAACAATTTTAGTGACTCGCGGTGCTGGCGGTGGTTTTATTTGAGCACTATTATAATGAACCACGTAGACATGACAAATATGCTTGTGTTTTCAGTGTAGCTGATGGTAGCAAGCGCAGCCTTTATAGCACGGAAGACTTGTGATTTAAAGCAATATTGAGAATGTGCATGTGGGTGGAGGCAGCATGGCATTTCGTCAGCATTGTAGGTCTTTCTTTGCCAATCTGCGGTGTCACGGTGACTGTGCCACACAGTCTCAGTCGTCTTTTTTAAAGGGAGTTAGCGGACAGTACCAAACCAGTCTGTGTTAGATGAACAGATCTGTCCTTCATTACAGCACATCATGTCCTTGCTTTGACTAAGAAAGGATCCGTTTTTAAAACAGTTTTTCAGCACATTTTGCGGCCAACACTGCTCCTGTATTTACAAAGAATTTAGTGCTATTTCTAAAATGGGGGGAGAGGGGGGAAGAAGGGAGGAAAGGGTAGAAGAGAAGGGGAAGGGAGTGACAGAAGGAGAGAGGGAGAGAAGATGGAAGGGACGGAGAGAAGGGGGAGGGAGAGAGGTGGAAGGGACTGAGAGGGGGGAAAGGGGAGGGAGAGAGAGGGGAAAAGATGCAAAGAAACGGAGAGGGAGAGAGAAGGGGAAGGAGAGGAAGGAGAGAGGGAGAGAAGGGGAAGAGATGTTTATACTTAAGGTATTTACAGTACCTATCCGGAATGTAGTTTTCTCTGAATGAATAAAGAGCTTTTACATTTCTGATTGTTTCCAGCCAGTGACATCAGTTTCAGTTACTGTGACACTCAGGCATTTCTACAGCTGCATTAACCCTAATGTAATAATAATACTCAACATTAGCTCACCTGAACCCGGTACCAGTAAATTAACATTCCATTCGGATGGATACACAGACTATTATGTGTGTGGAATTTTGACAGAAGTGGACTTTGAGTTTCCCGTTTCTTTCATACTCTGATCATTACAATGGAATGCCTTCATAATGAACAACAAACTAATTTTGGGTGTGTTAAAAATTCTAACACACACCCACATCTGCTTAGGGAGGTCATGTTAATTAGTGCATTATATCCGATCAGTTGTGTCACAGCAGGAAAGCATGAACTATGTAGGGCAGGGCAGGGCATGGCTGCCAGCTAGTGATCTAACAATCGCACTAGTGATTATTGTCCTCCAGCATCATCCTAGGAAAAAGTGATGGTAGAGTAATATCTAGGGATGGGGTTAGTTTCTGCTGCAGCATTCATTTTACATTTTAATAGCATTTTCCTCCAGGTATGTAAGAACTGTGGAGTTCTGCTTCCTGCCACAGCTTAAGTTTGTAGATTAAATAAGTTTAGTGTTGTCTAATAAACAAGGAGAAAGAGACTACTGAACAGACTGCAATCACTAGGCAAATGATTTGCTGCCCCCTACTGGAGAGGCAGACCCTTGTATGCCCCAGTCTCCTGGTTTTACATTTTCTCTTTGTCACCTTTTCTTAACCTTAATAAAATTCAAATGTGACACCCATTTCATGGCATCCCTCTTATATAACATTGCCAATTTTCTCGATTTGTTTATTGACCATATTTTGGTTAGAAGGTTCTGAATTGCTCTTTTCCTCTATCCTCAGCATTCTTCTACCAATATACTGCATGCCCCTTCTCTGCACATGTCCAAACCATCTCAACCTAACCTCCTAAAAACATCCTATATGCTCCTTCCCTCTAATAAACTCATTTTCTAATCCTGTCCATCTTTGTTTGACAACCCCACTGTCTCTAAACCGTACAACATTGCAGGTCTCACTACGGTCCTATAAACTTTCCATTTCACTCTTGCAGAGACTTGACGATCAAAAATCTCTCCTGCCACTCTTCTCCACCCTGCCTGCACTCCAGTACTTAAACTCCTTCACTACCTCTTCTCCCTGCAACCTCACCAATCCATTGCCTTCCCTCTCATTCGCACACATGTACTCTGTCTTAATCCTGCTGACTTTTATTCCCTTTCTCTCCAGCACGCACCTCCACCTTTCCCGATACTTCTCAAGCTGCTCTCTATCCTCACCACAAATCACAATATCATCCACAAACATCATCGTCCATGGAGACTCCTGTCTGACCTCATCTATGAACAGTCAATATTTTTTTTTAATTTGTAATATTAAATTCCAACGTTCTAGTGTTCTGCTTCTGCACCCTCAATTTACCACAGTTATCATCTTCTGTATCAACCCTATCATTTTACACTAGAATCACTGCTGATTGATCAGATGTACTTTATTTTTTCAGTATTGGGTAGGAAAAAATTGTGCGTAACTTGTTTGGTTTCAAAATAATAATAAATGGAGATAATAATAAACAATTTCCTTGTCATTCACTATCGTGGCTTTCTGAAGCTGTTCCTGTAGATTTCACTAGGATAAACTCAAAGGGTTTTGACTGCAGTGATTCATGTTTAATTGTCAGGTATTTTTTTAGCATTTTAGAAGGTTTAACACATACCTTTGCTAACACCTCACAGTAAATCACACATGTGGTCAGTGATCCCCATTGAGTAAATCCTTTTTCTGCTTTTGGATTTCTTTACCAGTTGGACGCTTTTTTGTTGTCAGAACTAGTTAAAAAAAACTTTGTTTAATCAGCAGTCCGGCTATGATTCCAGGTTGCTAAGTCCATGTGGGTTCTTCAAATCGACAGTTAATTTGTTACATCATGCTGGGAGTAAGTGGTGGTATTACTGAAGCAATTCGTGGACCTTTAAATGAAGAAACAAGAGTTCCTGCTGTAGTCCTTTATGGAAAAGTACAGCTGTCCTGTTAGAGGACCTACTGTCCTAACGTTGTCCAGTAGTCATTTGTGATTAATAAATGTAAAACTCCTTTCTGTCTATTTTACTTTCTGCAGGACCCATTGTGTATGTGCTGGACCTGGCAGACAGACTCATCTCCAAGGCATGCCCATTTGCTGCAGCTGGTATCATGGTTGGCTCGATGTACTGGACTGCAGTAACGTATGGAGCAGTCACAGTGATGCAGGTGAACCTATACAGATAAAATGCTTGTCGGAAGAAACAATGTGGAGGAATTACTTCACATTTTATTGCACCTTTACTTTAAACCCCTCTTTCATAGGTGGTTGGCCATAAGGAAGGGCTGGATGTGATGGAGAGGGCTGATCCCTTGTTCCTCCTTATTGGACTGCCTACCATCCCTGTAATGCTTATACTGGGGAAAATGATACGCTGGGAGGACTACGTGCTGCGTCTGTGGAGGAAGTATTCCAATAAGCTACAGATCCTCAACAGCATTTTCCCAGGTGAGCCCATATCTACTCTTCATGTGTCCACTTTAGAGAGTGTGTAGAATATCTGTGCTGTGTGAATCACTGTGTGGTCAGAAACACTGAACCCAAAAATATATCTGTTTTGACTGATCACCTGAGAGCAGAAGAACATCTACTGTTGTAGAATACGGATAATAATATCCAGTGCTGTGCTTATCAATGAATGTCTGCATGTGGTCTCCCCCCCCTTCATTCATCTGCACTTATTCCCTAATTCGGGGGTCACAGAAGTCTGCTGGTACCTATCCAAGCTAGCATAGGGCGAGGGGGGGGGGTATACCCTGGACGGGTCGCCATTCCATCGCAGGGCAACACATAGACAAACAACCATTCACACACACACATTTATTCCTACGGACAATTTACAATCACCAATCCACCTAATCTGCATGATTTTGGACTTTGGGAGGAAACCGGAGTACCCGGAGTAAAACCCACGCAAGCGCGGAGAAAAATCCCTGACCCCGTAATCGAACCCGGCACCTTCTTGTTGTGAGGCAACCGTGCTATCCACGACGCCACCACCACGCTACCGTGTCTATACATATTTAAATAAATTTCTAAACTGATTAACATTTACATTAATCTTTAACTACATTGACTTCCTCCTCTGCTCTTATGATTATGACTGACACATATTTAAAGTATTGCAGTGTACTTTATCATCAGCCATTTATCATGATCTGTATCGTATCCTAATTCATACTTGTTGCCAATACACAAATAAACCTTAAATCTTTAGTCTGATTCACGTTGCTGTTGTTTATAAGGCAAGTTAACGTTATTTTCAAATAATTATAGCCATTAATTAATTGTATTATTACACATTTGTTTTTATTATTATTATTCATTCAGTCATCATCTTACTACTTCCCTATATCGGGGTCCTGGGGGCTGTCAGAGCCATAATAATAATAATAATAATAATAATATTGTGAATACACATACAGACAATGTATGGGTCAGAAGGGGAGGGATTTTGATCAGTAGTGGTTTGGCTTTGAATTATTTGTATGCATTTTAATTATTTTATGTTGCTTTTTGATGTTTCTCCTATTTTCTGACTGTTCAGAATATTAAAATAGCTAGATGTATAATGAATTTAGTGTTGCTCTTATTGCAGCTTTTTTAAAACAATATAATATGTTCTATGTCATTGCTCTAATCCTAACCCATTTTATCATGCTATAAATAACAACATACTGCTGTTTATCTTTATTTTTGGACGGTACATAATAATCCAAAGAAAGTAGTCCCAGTAATACCGTCGGTGAGGATGTCAATAGGTTCCAAATACACAGACACCCAATACTGATTGTGTTCAAAGCAGATTTCACTCAATAATCAGACACAAATCACAAGAAGAAAGAGTGTGGGATGTGAGAGAAAACCAATGTATTGGTCTGTTTATCAGCCGGAGTATTCTATCTGACATGGGAACACACCAAACAAAGATCTTTGATGATGATAATAATAATCAGTTATTTATTGCACTAAAATGTCACAAACCAAGAGAAAACTTACCGTTAATCCTGCATTGTCCGTAATTGTTTTGCACTTTACTCAACAAGTAATTAGCCAGATAACACACTCGTGCTGTCATCACAATTCTAATCGGCACAATCAATGAATCTGTCCTCCTGTCGTATTTATTTTGGACCGCCCCTCTGGTTTTGCAGGTATTGGATGTCCGGTTCCCCGAATCCCAGCTGAGGCGAGTCCGTTGGCCGACTACGTATCCGGCACACGGATTCTGTGTGGAGCACTGGTGTTTCCCACCATTGCCACCATTGTGGGCAAACTCATGTTCAGCCGTGTCAACTCTAACCTTCAGAGGACAATCCTGGTAGACTTCAAACCCTTTCTTTATGAAAAACTACTCACCCTGGTCTGTTAGTAGTAAAGGAAGATAATTGGACTGTTCAAATCTTTAGGTTTTCAGAGAGGAAAGAATTCAGTGACTCAAAAATACTTGATTAGTATTGATTAGTGCACCATTAGTTTTGCAGGCAATCGATCAGCTGTTTATTGACTGTAATTGGTGGTAGCAGGAAATCGAGCCATTTCTATAGTAACCGCTTACAGACGTCAGTCACAGGTATTAACAATAAAAAAATACAGGAGGTGGTAGCCTATTGTTTAACGTATCGAGTCACTGGTCAAGTGATAATTGAGTTCAACCCTCCACTGCTCATATTAATAAAATTAATTAATGGCAAATAGCTTTTTCACTGTAGTAAATAAATGATTGTATTTGTTAAAGGTTATATTCCATCTTTTGTTTCTTTTTATAATTGTATAGATTTTTCCTGTCTGATTGACTGACAGCAGTGCTGAATTAGGAAATTATTTTGACTGATAGTTTAGACGTCTCTCTCGACGTGGCTGGAATTTGTGTGCTGTGTTAACATGATGTCCTGTAAGGAAATGCTGCTAATGTATTCTGATGTTTTCTGTATCTGCAGGGTGGCATTGCATTCGTGGCCATTAAAGGGGCGTTTAAGGTTTATTTCAAACAGCAGCAGTTCCTCCGGCAGGCCCATCGCAAAATCCTCAACTTCCCAGAGCAGGAGGAGGCCTGAAATAAAAGTGCACAACACCACCTTGTGTGCGCGCGCGCGTGTGTGCGTGTGTGTTTTGAAGGCATGCATGCTATGCTGCATTCTGTTGCTTGGCTTGGGCTTTATTGTGATGGTGTGTATTGGGGAGCTGCAAATAGAGTAAATGGACGTTGCTGTGCCCACACACACACACACACACACACACACACACACACACACACTGCTGCATGTCCGATCCCTGTCCGCTGTTTTGCTTTTGTATCCTGGTTAATGAGTAAATGATATTTTGGTTTTCCTTCCACCTGTATATGAGTAAAGGATCAGACTTCCACTCTTGTGTTCTAATTAAAGCAGGGAGCGACTCATTTATAAATAAAGTGGACACCTGGAATTCGAACAGAGATTTATGTAAATAAATGATTTTATAAATACTTTGATGCAGAGATGAATTAGAACTGTTGCTTTTTTCGGAGGACTTGATCAACTGACAGCGTAAATGAATCAGTTCCTCGTCTGTATGTATGTTCAGTGTTGCCGCATGAGTTAAGCTTCCATCCCAGCTGTAATGATCAACTGGCTTTAGGGACACATTAAGGTAGGGCTGGACAATCACTCAATATTAATATATATGTTGCAATACAACTTTTTTGCTATGATTCTTAAAACCCATTTCTGATTTTTTGATATACAGCACATGTGGAGCGTAACTCTCCTGATCTATTCAACATGGCTGCTAAAACTATTAAGAGGTTTTATAGATGTTTTATGTGTTGGTGGGTAAAGACATCCATAAGCATAGTTTCGTTTCTTATATAATAAGCATCCTAGCAATCTTCTTCTCCTTTCGGCTGCTCCCGTTAGGAGTCGCCACAGCGGATCACTCTTCTCCACACTACCCTGTCTGCTACATCTGCCTCTTTCACCCCAACTACCTGCATAT
>JAOTRA010000032.1:12216557-12226654 GCA_026260255.1 Pseudolaguvia tuberculata
GATGAGAAACTTACCCTGTAGAACTGCATAATGTTGTCCTTGGTTAATGTCTTCAGATAGGCAACTTCAATATTATCTGTTGGAAAGAATAATTAGTATGAAGTCGTCAGAATGTTTTGCTAATCTTATAGCAGCTGGTAAATGAGCATGTCTAGAATACAGTACCGCTGTGCAAGTGTGTGTCTCACCCCTGTCAAAGTTATACTGCTGGGATATGATCTCGCTCCAGTACTTGGCACATTCAGCTGCCAGTTTCTTGGGCTTGTCTAAGCGACGGATGGCCAGGGCCTGAATGTGTTTGTGGAAGGCTTCATCACTCATGTCTTCTAAATTTTTCTCCATGACCTTGAGAACGGCCTCCACCCGGGACTCAAGGTAGTGAGGGGCTTTCTCTGATTGGATGATGAAACGAAGCCCCTGCACACCGTTGGCCCGGCGAGTACCGCTGAACACGATGTAGCCTGATGGAACAGAGAGACGGAGCTCAACAGAAATACTGAAAAAAAGCATGGATAGCAAGACCAAACAGCTGGACGAGATTAGTGCACGTGTCAGGATGGAGAACACAATGTGCTGGAGTAAGAGTACAAAAGCAGCTTTTACAGCTGCCAAAAAATCAAATGGAGACAAACAAACGGACAATTGGACAAAGACGGATCAAAAGAGAGACAGAAAGAAAGAGAAAGCAAAGACAAAAAAGGATGTTACATACATATATAGACCAGCTTTAAAGATATTCTGGACCATTTTGCCTTTATTAATTGGACAGAAAATGACAGAGGGTCAAATTGAAAAGACCCAAGCAAGGAATCCAACTCTGCTTGCTGGAGCGCAAGAACTTATAATCAAATAGTCAAAATCTATCAAAACAAATGTCTGTATTTATTACATTAAATTAGATCCGACTATGAAATGTTAGCATTTTCTTACCTTTGACTACAAAGAAATGTAAAAGGTTACACATTTATTCCAATCGTCCCTACACTGGCTGATGTCCTGTGTTTAACATACCCAGCTGTTCTTTGGTGCGCAGTGTGTTGAAGCAGGGCTCGTTGATGATCTGACAGAAAAGCTCCAACAGCATGTTGTCATGTGTGGTCTGCATGTCTGTCTGGTAGTAAATTTCTATACCACAGTTATTATGGACCTCATTTCTCTGCTGGTACACAAACCATCCACCTGATAACCACAGAGAACTTGGACTTAGACAACAAGTCAGGACAAACACATACAGAAACAAAATAGACGATTCATAGACTTTTATATGAGTCGCAGTGTTGTTGTTGTCTCTGTCCTGTACTTGTCCTTGGTCTGCACTGTAACTGCATTAATTGTCCTTTCACTATATACTGCTCTGTCATATATTGTTAAAAGGACAATAAAACCTGACGTGAATAGAGTTTAATACAAAATATCAATGAAACAAACCAGTGCCTCAAGCTCAGAACTGAAATACGGGAAGTACGGCGTGTGTGTGTTAAAGAAATGTGATCTGGTGCTGCTGCTGCTGCTGCTGCTGAATTTGGATTGTAAATCATTGGGAATTTCACAGTTGCAGAATACACTGCACAAGCAATGTTATATAAAGAAAGTGTGTAAAGTGCATGTGAAAGAGTCACTTACCATCCGGAACCTGAACCTCCCTGTAGCGAATCAGCTGGCTTGGGAGGAGGGGCTTGGTGTGAGCATGCTCAATTAGTGTGTCCTCCAGCATCTGCATCATACTAAGTGCAGACTACGGAAACACAGCACAGACAGTTGTTTTCAATACTACATCTACATGCAACGTTTATTGAAATATAACCTTATATGTAGTAGTTCATTAAATTATTCAAATAATTTTCAATAATGTAACCAAACATACCCGAAAGAATTAAAGATTTGGTCGCTGTAGCCACCCATCAATTCATCCATTTCAAATCTTCTCCAAAATGCCATAAATGCACTGACTCAATGTTTTTGACGACTTCTCCTCCTTTCGGCTGCAGCAGCTGATTATTTTTCTCCACACTACCCTGTCCTCTACCTGCCTGTCTTTTTTCACCATATCCATAAACCACCTCTTTGGTCTTCCACTTTTCCTCCTGCCCAGCACCTCCAACCTCAGCATTCTCCTACCAATATACTGCATGTCCCTCCTCTGCACATGTCCAAACCATCTCAACCTAGCGTCCCTCACCTTGTCTCCAAAACATCCTACATGCGCCGTCCCTCTAATAAACTCATTTCTAATCCTGTCCATCCTCGTCACCTCCAATAAAAATCTCAACATCTTTAACTGCCACCTCCAGCTCCTCCTCCTGTCTTTTTGACAACGCCACTGTCTCAAATCACTCCTGCCACTCTTCTCCACCCTGCCTGCACCCTTATCTTCACTTCTCTAAAACACCACACAATTAACCTGTACAGGATTTAAACCAACCTGTTTGGTGATGTTGCCATGCAGAAGGGCTTCAATGTGTAACCGTGACAACAGCTGAGGTATGAAGGCTTTGAGGCGTAGAAGAGTGACATCTGAAATAGATTCAGACACACATTTAATCATGGAGTCACAACACGCATATTAAATAAGGGATTTAGTAAATCTAAAACTAAACTCCGCAACTATACTCTATTAACAATATAAAACTGCAATCGACTGTCTATTCTAATACCATAATTTTTTTACTCAACATGTATTAAACCCCATTAATGTTTCATCATCCAGCTGCTTTCAATGAGTTACATTTATGTGTCATAATGCACTCAAAGAAAAACAGTAAACCTCACATTTTTGGAAAGCTGAGGTTCTTGTGACACAAATCATTTTAACATAAAGCAGGGAAAATATGTTGAAGGCTATAGGAGAGTCATTCAACTCTGGATGCTTTAACCTTACTGTGAATTAATATAGCAAAAAAAAAAAAACAACAACACCACATTTTGTTTCAGAGAGACATTGGCGTAGTGGTTAGTACGGTTGCCTTAAATCCAGAAGGTTCCAGCTTCGACTCGATTTGTTAGCAATATTTTCTGGATTCTGAATTTTTTTGTTTTTTATCAAACCCGGACATAACTAGTAACTAATTGAGTAGTCTCGTCACTCAGTACTTTACTCAAGTAACAGTAAATATACATTTTAATTATACTTAAGTTAAATTTTCATTAAGTACCATAGTTATTACTTTTGGTTTGCCTGTTGGGGACTCCTCAAAAGGTGCAATGGTTTTTAATGGGGTTTTTTTACTGTACAAACTGCATTTTATATATCCTACCCTTACCAAAAACCTTTCTGCTTTTTACCTCCTCAAAAAAAGTCATCTTGTTTGATTTATAAGATTTTGTACCCACAGGAATCCCAATTTTGGGCTCCATGTGTCTGTGTGTGTTCAGGTTTGGGTCCCCACTGGGCTTACACACACACACACAAGCTCAACAAAACACTTTAAAATCATACACAAAATATCAAAGCAGCAATCACCTAAAGCAGACAATATAAGCAATCTAAATTCAGACAGCATCTGACCCAGATTCAGAACCAAGTGATTGATGTGGTGTGAAATGAGCAATTCAGACGCAAGAGATAGTAAGGGCTTATAGAACATGGGGGAAATGGGAAGAGATTACAAATGGATAGTATTAAAACTTAAAGCCTGCAAGACAAAAGCAAAAAATTAAATAAAGGACATGGAGCAACCTGTTCGACAACCGATAAAATATATATGTTAGCCTATAGCAAAGGGAAAAGGAGGACAAAAATTAAGACATTAATTAGAAAAATTGCCCTATATGCTATCCAGGATCTGTCAATTTTTCCATTGAATGTTCTTTTTATGTTAAAGCCAAAGGTAAGTCATGGTTATGTTGTCTATATGGAAAAACTAATTTTGGTAAAAACTGATTATTCTATAAATATGCACTAATCATTGTATGAATGAACCCTAGCCTTCAATTGTAGCCATATAGGCGTATGTGTGTGTTTAAGGAACTCACCATCCAGTGCTTCTTTAAGCTCATCTTTAGTCCAGGCCACCTCAGTCATGAGCAGCCTAAGGTAGTACATGGCATGCTGATGAGGCTGCTCTGCCCGGAAATTATTCAGAGACCTCATATACTGTAAACAGCAAATAAATTCTCATAGAAAAACAATTCCAAGCCTTACCACCTTTTATATAAATCATTTATTTATTTTATTTAACTACTACTTTGCATTGGCTTTGAAAAACATTTATTTTTAACAGAACCCTTTTCCTATGGTATCATTTTACAGAATTTTGCCTCCTTTTACTTAAAAACATGTTTTGGTTCTAGCTGGAATAAATACCATTAAAACTCATACATCAGGAAAAGGTCATGAGTACTGATAGCCAATGATTATATTGGCATTATATTGGCAGTATCTTTTCTAACTACCATTTTATTTCATAGGTTTTTGATCATTATTGACTTGTTCAGATACAGTACCAACTAATGTATGGGCATAGCCACATATAAATGTTAATCATAGAAATGATTGACTAAATGCCCATCAACACTGTGTACTGATGAGGAAGGGTTATAATTGTATGTATGCACTGCTCACCGCCTCCTTAATTATGTCAAAGCGTTTCTCATCAATCTCAAATGTGGCCATTTTCTCAATTATCTTCTTTAGCAGGATGTGCTGCTTATCACTGTAGCCTTTAACCGAGAGCTATAGTAAAGAGGTAGAAGGTTAGAGCTGAAATCTTGTATACCCTAGTTGTATGCAGGAGAGTGTGGAAGAACACTGCTCAGCATAGAGACTGCTACAGTAAAATCAGCTGTGACACCCAATACGCCCACAAGTTTCATTCTGGCACAATCTTATTTATTAAGGGTTCATTTTACAAGTAGTCCACCAGCTGTGATGTATAGAATTTGCACACACACTTGCACCAAAAGGAGCCTAATCTAGCCCCAACCAAAAAGCATGCTGTGTCAGAAAACCACAAACACACTGCTTCATTCCTTAATCACCTGCACAGGACTGACTTGTGTTAGACCAGTGAATTCTGAGCAAGTAGGAGTATGGAACGCCAGCTGATTTGAGCCCAACTACCAACACAAAAACCACAAGGCCACTAATTATGAAACAATAAATGTTCAGCAAACCCACAAAAAAAGCATTGAATTGACCAAAACTGGTTTTCTTTTGGCTTTACACTGAGCCATCATTAGAAATGTACACTGAATGGCACGGTTACATTCAAGGACAAGCTACAACAAACCAATCAATCAGTCAACAAAGTCACAGATCATGAGCTTCCTGAACTGTACCTACATAGTTTTCACAGTGGCGCTGCCATACCACTGAATAAATTATTGCATAGTCAAAAATGGTACAGGCGGTCCTACTATTTGTTACTGATAATGGCACTATTTAACCCACAATGGGTTATACAGACAGTCATTAATAAGAAAATTGCCCAAGCTGTGTAATTTATAGCCCCTTTTTTTTTGCATAAACCTATGAATCAGTGGGGGGAAAATAAAATACTGTCTTGGAGGTCATAGCTAATGTAACAATTGTTTTAGAACATTACTAATCATTTTCTAGACACAGCCATTAACATTCTAATGACTATCCATAACCAACTCTGTTGGATGTCCAAAAGTCCTTTAGTACAAGAAAATGACTGCCTGTGTGGTGGGACTCCAATCAGCAGGTAACATTCATTAAGGAAATGAACATCATCCGACTGTTTGGTGAGGTTTTAATGATTGAAATGTCTCTGCAAACTGTCTAAACAAGGACGTTATACATCAGCATGTCAGTCTACAATCAGACAAGGTCACATAAGGTGGAGCAGATGCTTTTATGCATCTTTTGCATTAAGAAGGGCTGATCACACTGACAGACAAGAGATAAAAGCAAAGTACTTCATCTATTTAGCACATTACCAAGCATCAAACATCTCTAAACCTTTGCCCAGCCACACAATCGGTTAGACGACATGCCATACTTACAAGGATGGCATTCATTCCTGAGACAATGCCATATTTCAGCCCTGCCAGTTGGGCTGCATATGTATACTCTTTTAAATCATCCTTCAATAACCTGAGAAACAGGTAGGTCATGTTGCAGTGCAGCGGATCTGGGTATAGAAAGCGGCTAACCAAAAAAAGTAAAATGGATGAATGAAAAAAAGAATAAAAACATGTCTGTCGGGGGAAAAGATGACAAAACTAAAAAAATCAATGTAAATAACAAAAACGGGGGGGGGTTGAAGAGTATGTATATGCAGCCACAACACTGGCAGAGCCAACAAAGGGCTAATGCAGAGACAACCAACAAACAAGTTTCCGCTGCTACAAACACTCACTAATCAATTGTTCACACAGTTAAGGTAAATATTTAATCTAGTAGACGGATTTATCTTTTTTGGCATTCCCAATATTGCTTATAGCGTGTGTTTTACACAGATACACAAGGGTGAGATATATAAAGTTATTATATAAAATTTCTCACGACACTCCTAAATTATACTAGACAGTCACTAAACAATCCTAGCCTCATATAACTCCTACAAAAACATGCAACTCTTTATACTGCTTCTCAATTGTAGTTAAAAGGCGTAATTGTCTGATGGTCATACAATGGGATGCGATATGGAACAATAGGGGTTATTTGGATACTTACATACATCCCATAGATGGTATTTTGGAGGTCATAGTTCAAACCAGCTAGTTCGGCTGCATATGCATACTCGTTGAGGGAGTCCTTAAGAAGTTCAAGGTACAAATATGCCATGTTACAGTGCAACGGGTCCACATACGCAAAGGGGCTGTAAAGACAATAGTGTTGTTCAAGCCACTTACAACTACTTGCAAAGGCGGAAAGGGTTAATAAAAGAAAATGCATTTACACTGTTAATTACAAAGATAATTTGAACAAGAACTGCATAAAATAACAGACATAGAAAACTAGATTATACAATGGCTCAACACAAAGAGGCCTTGAGCAGTAGTTTATACCCCCTTATTCAAATAGATCAAACTAAATTAGGGTGATTCACCTTAAATTGTAATGCCCTGTCTCCCCTTGGGGAAAATAAATATAATATCAAGAATTATGAATGATGCAAGTATGTCATCCAGCAGCTCTAGTAAATAAAATAAGATATTTTTTATATCTTAAGTGATTCAATACAAAAACTTACCTAAAGAATTCAAAGTTAAGACAAGCCTTGGGCAGAAAGAATTTATCATCCTGCTTGAACCAGACTTTACTCATTGCAGTATCCTAGAGACAGAGACCCGATTTTAGTACAGTTTACACTGTAAACAGCTTATTAAAGCTACCTACAGCCACATGAAATGTTTTAGCTATTAAGTGTTTATTTAAATGAAACTGATGATAAAGCAAAAGTAAACACAGGAATGTTTGTATTTAAGCAGTATAAAAACACCTTGATTAATGTGGGATAGGATGGAGAATCCTTCTCAAGAGGGTAAATTTCAAAGTTGGTGGGGATGAACTCATTTTTCATTGGCAGTTTGAACTTGCCATTGAGGTCAGCTTTCCTCCAGTTCTGAAACAATGACAAATATTAAATCTATTTCAAGAAGCTTGAAACAAAATAAATCAAGGTTGTCAACTTTTGTTTACAGATTGAAACACAAAAACAACTCACCTTTATCACCTCATCATTTATAGATTCCTGCTTGTACTGTGTTCCATACCACTCTTCCTTCTTGTCCGTTTGTCCTTCAAATGACTTTGAGACCACAGCAACTCTGAAGAGTAACAGAAATAAACAAACATGTTTGTGCCACGATTAAACCACTCTCAGTTTACGGACACCGACACTGCTCATCTCTCACAGCCTCCCTGAGGAAACCCAGCTGTAGCATTTTGCTTTTAGCAAATATGTTCTATAGTAAATGGCTTTTAGTATCAGGATTACATTACAAGCAGGGAGCTTCAATTTCCAGTGAACCTTCAAGTTGGAGTACCAAGACAAGGATCGATGTACTGTATCTGGATAAAAACTTCACTAGGGCAATTGGTGCTGCTCTGATGGATGGAGGACTTTTAGAACAATGACCTGCTATTCTGAGTCGCCACAATCATTCATTCGTACAAGAGGCCTAAAAATAGTCAGTTTCAGACCTGAGCAAAAACTAAAGCCAAGTCTAAGGCTCCCCCTACTGGAATAAAAAAAGACATTATACCTTACAAAACAAAACAAAATCATCAATTAATTGTATTGAGCTCAACTTAACCAACTTAATTACCAGCCATAAATTTTACAAGTTATTAAACTAAGCACAAGGAATCTCAATCAAAAAGTCTGTCTTCTAATAAGCAGAACTGCTAAACCAGTTCATGAGTCTGGATGAGTCATTAAAATACACAAGCGGATTTCCACACAAGCTTGCCATTTATCACCTTCTTCTGGTAACTGAACTACACAAAGTTCCATGTCCATAATAACCCTAAAAGCAACAATTAAACTATACATGTTTACAGGTCGATTGGGTGCCAGGTCAACAACCTCAAATAAATGACAAGCAGATGTACAGATTGCAGAAACTGTTCCGATTCTGTAATGTAAAATGTTTTAGCTTATATTAACAACTACAATAAAACAATGCAGTCATAAAAAAAGCCATATGTTGATCTAATACAACTAGTCTTTTTCAGTAGGCTGCTTTAGCTAGTTCAGGTAACATTGTGGAATCACACTGGATTAATACGGTTCATGTGTTTTCTTTATAATTATGATGAACAAGTTTCATTAGTGAACACATTTAATAATATAAACACTATTATATACAGTAAGCACTATATTTTTGACTCACCTGACATTCTCTGGCCTCAGTTTTTCTAGCACCATCTCAATAAGATCTGGCCTGAAGTCCTCCAACATGTACTCTGCAGCAAGAACCTCCTCCAATGGATAATACTAGAAGAAACAGCAAATTTGTACTAATTACAACATTGATTTAAAATAAGCCAGATTATTAGCTGGCTATCAGGTACAAGGGGAAACACAAGGAATAAACTGATACAGTTTGAATGAATCATTAAGACTAATTCGGAGCAATGACAATACATTAATAAACGTAGTCTTAACATATTGTTTGTAACGTAAAGGAAAGTAAGAAACTTAAATTAGCAAATTATAACAGCTGTTAACTAAAACTATTGTAGCTTTCCAAATGATGGAAATAAATTAAACAGCAGGCAGAAATCAAGCATCAGTAGTTGAACATAAGAATAGAGATGGAAGATTTTTCTAAATTTCTAAGAACTTAAGAGCTGGAAAACACCACCTACGTGCAAAAGACCAGCTACTTTAGATGTGTATCCACGGGGGCGTTCTTTATCCTTGAATCTGAAGGCCACGTTGTTTAAATCCTGCACAGAAAATATTTTAAGTGTTTTTGACCATATGCAAATAAATCACTAGCTTCTAATGCTCAACTACATAGATTAAAAAAATGTATACACCAAGTGTAGTATCAAACAGGTATAATTAACCTATGCCATAATCTTACAAGAAATGAACACACATTGGATCGAAGAGGGTGTATACATAGCAGTATGATATGGGTTTTTCTTCCCAGTATGTTTGCAATCCATTTTTTTTTTTTAAATAAATCTCCTAATAAAATAGCAAAGCTAAATATAGCAAGCTGGCCTACCTTACATTCCTGGAAAACCCATTCCTGAGGGCCCTCTGTACGCAGCTTTTGAATATACTGAAACATGTGAAAAATGATGTCCTCCACATGCACTGAAATTAAAGATAAAAACAATAAGATGTGCTTAAACCCTATGCCTCAATTACAGAAATTTCACTAAACACAACCAAAATGCACCCAAATAACTACTGTATTTTCTGCACTATAAGGCGCACTTAAAATCTTTTCATTTTCTCAAAAAATCAACAGTGCACTTTATATATTAATTAATTCTGGTTGTGTTTATTGACCTCGAACCAATTTAATGTGGTACAAGGTGCCCAAAAATCTGTCATTGTTATTATTATGTGTTCAACATTCCTAGATGCTCACACGTGCACACACACACACACACACACACACACACACACACACACACACACACACACACACACACACACACACAC
>JAOTRA010000032.1:12244189-12256168 GCA_026260255.1 Pseudolaguvia tuberculata
TATATATATATGAGAGAGATAGATAGATATATCAGGTGTGTTTACTGAATAATATATGGGGGAAAAAATGACAATAGTTAAAATTTAGTTCTTGTAGCAGAATAGATTTTTTTTTTGCTTTCATCACCAGAGCACTTCCAGCCTTGGCATGGCACAGGAAGGACTGGTCTATTCTCCACCCTTATGTTCATCTGGAAGACAAAGAATTGGACAACCTCCGATCATGTACAGGTAAAGACAAGGCACAGTAAGATGTTTGCCCCTATTGTGCTTCTGAGTTTAAAATAAAAGCTTTATACTGTCTGTATGGAGCTGAAGTTGCAGTTATCATATTTTAGTTATGTGTAACTGATTTGAACCAAAAAGGTTTCCATGGTTTAGACATTTGTTACCGGATAGAACTATTTCAACCAGTCGTTGTGCAGCTCATTTAGTTAAGAAAGATACAGCCCACACCCATATCTCTTATTTTGGGAAGCAGTTACAAATTTTTGATGAGATATAGAATAATGTATGTTTACGTTTGTACCCATTTTTGAGGCAATGCGTTCAATCTGAACATTCTAAATGGAGAGTATTTTGTGGTAGTACTTTATTTTATATATAGAATATAAAATGGGTGACACTTTGCTTTGTCATTCAGGATATGTCGCCGGCTTTTTAGATCCTGAAGTTATCAACAGATCCGATCTATTTGATGTTTTTGTAAATCTCCCAGACAACGAAATCACCGTAGCTCAACATGCAAAAGGTAAAACTCCCTAACAATTTACTGTTAATCCAAAGAAATAATAAAATATATAATCTGTTAATGTATTACACATCCCTAGTATTAACACCCTTCAATTAGAGACCCTGTTCTTTTTGCAGAGGCCATGGCTATGGGTAAACTGCATAAGGAGATCGGCCACTTGATTGTCCAGTCTGCAGCGGACACTGATCTCACCGATGCTCAAGTTATCAAGGTAAGCTTGAGTACTTGAGTAGACTTGGAGAGGACACCAAGAGACAAAATACTAGCTGTTTTTTCCATTTCATTTTCTGTCCTCACCTAGGATATAGCTGCAAAGACCAAAGAAATCCTTAATCACTTGGTGTCACTTGCTGAGGATGGGGACAACGCAAAGCTAACACTGGACACGCTGAAGCGATTGCAGTTTCCTCCAGCAACCGAGAACTTCCTCTTCCACTTGGCTGCTGCCGAGCAGTTTCTGAAGATCTAAATAATTCAAGTCCCTAAAGAACCTAGACCCAGATGAGTGTAATGAAAGAATTTGACAAAATCACTGTGATTTTACATGAATTGTTCATGTGTAAATGCAAAGCTGAATTTGCAAACAAAGTTGAATGGAAACTTTTTTTATATTCTAAATACTTTCAGTGACCAAGATTATCAGTATGGATATCTCTCTTTTTGGGAAGCACTTACACATTTTTGATGAGGTATTTTGTTATTAGATTTTGTTTTTTTAATGCCAAAAATAATCAGCGTCGGTTCAAATAATTCATTGTCTATCTGCCAGTGATGTTATTCAGCTGCAGTTTTTCCGGCATAATATTTTTGCCTACAGTTAGTTACAAAGTGCTAAAAATATGTAATACTTTTCAAACATCTCCTTAAGCTCACATGTATGTACTTATTGCTCAAATGTTGCTGAATAACAATTGTGTGTCTAATTGTCAAAAATTAAGAACCAGTGTAAATTACTTTTCATTTCATGTGTTAATAACAAAAAGAACAAGCAATAATTCAATTTCATTCATTATAAAATATTAAATTAAACCATGAATCTAATCTGTTGTCATCTCATCCATTCATTTTCTAACCTGCTTTAATTCAGGGTCACCGTGTGAAAAGCAAAAGGCAGGTAAACTGTAGGTCTGATCACATTTAATTTAATAAATGCACTTTGTATAATGTTACTGTGTGTAAAAAAAAAAAAAAAAAAAAAAAGTGTTTAGGGAATGGATTAGTTAAAACTGCTGCGATGGCTTTTTAAGCTGACACCATATCTGCTGAGCCTCCAGCTTGCGTTTAAGGTATTTGAAATGGGCAGCAGTTATGAATTATTCTGCATTTATTTTAGGATTAAGTTTTAAACATTTAGTTGAATAGTTTTCTTCAGGCTTCTGATCAATGCTTTTCATATAGAACTCTCAAATTTGCATTTTGTATATCTTTCACGATGATCGCTAGACTCCTCTATGGTAATAGAGTTCTTCAGAATCTGTTAGGTTTTGCAGCTCTTTTTCGAAATGCTCCTTTTTAATCTAAAAACAAACAAACATGAATTATATTAAAAGGCTATTGGAAGGGTGAGTCAAAAAAAAATTACCAGACATAAAATAAAATCTATAATTAAAAGAATAAAAAGACAGTCCACATTCAGTAACAATGAGACATAGGTGCGTTTATATATTAATCGAATAAAGTAAATGATTTATTCTAACAGGTTTTATATGTGCCAACTTATTAATAGCAAATTAACAAAAGATTAAATAGCAACCTTGGATATAAAATAACAGTGCAAAATTGTGCAATTGTAACTATTCTAACGTTTGAATTACCTTCCCAAATTGAGGAAACAGACTGAAGGACACAGGAATCATTAAGCCAAAGACAAGAGCAGTGCAGATGTGTCTAACAGGAGCAAGTATCATGGGGTTTCTTTGGGTCAATTTCCCCCTGTAACCAAAAACATTCATGTAAGCTGAAGTTCTGATTAAAAGTCACTGTTAATTGGGGCTGGGTCTTACTCGCTTATTACCTAATACGGGGTCTCGGGGGTCTGCTAGAGCCTATCCCAGCTCACATAGGGCAAAAGGCAGGGGTATATCTTGAACGGGTTGCCAGTCCATTGCAGGGCACAGTACCAAACCCACACGAGCGCGGAGAGAACATGCAAACTGCATCAGATACCTTCTTGTTGTGAGGCGACCATGCTAACCCCAATTTAAGAAAGTTTCAGGAAAAGAATCAATGTTTTGTCAAACATGTGACCGTAGATGCGTTTATTGTTTGTAAAATTAATTTCTTTTCTTTTAAACTAATAAGTTCAATCATGGCAACCAGCCATGCTCAAAAATCTAATCTTTCCAGAATATTGAATATAGTTATTATAACTGTAACTACTGAATAATTCTGTAACAGTCTCGCAAACTAAGAAGAATGAGTTGATTATTACCTACTGAGAAGGAAGACTAGTAGATTAGGAACAAGTGCGGTGGTACCAAACAGTGTTGCTCGAGATACAGCAGTCTCTTTTACAGCCTGAAACACAGGACAATGTAATAAAACCGTGTGGAATGTGTAGAGTATAGACTATCTATCCATCCATCCTAGCCACTTATTCCTGATTAGGGTCACAGGGGTCTGCTGGAGTCTATTTCAGCTGTCAATGTGTAAAAGACAGGGGTACATACCAAATCACAGGACCACATACAGACAAACAATTACTCTTATGGCCAATGTAAAACTCACCAAATCAATCTATCACTTTAGACGGACTGGCGACCCATCCAGGTTATACTCCCGCCTCTCGCCCTATGTGTGCTGGGAAAGGCGTAGCAGACCCGTGACCCCGAATTCGGGAATAAGTGGATAAGAAGATGAATGATTTTAGACTGGAGGAGTAAACCGGAGTAATCAGAGTAAACCCCTGCAAGCACAGGGTAGAAGATGCAAACTTAACACAAAGACTCCTGCTAGGGATACAGACCTTGATTCTTCTAGCTGTAGGGCAACAGTGCTAACCATTATGCCACTATGGCGCCCCACAGGCTAAAAACTAGTTATAAATTCATTGAAGTTTAAATGGATCCTGAAATATTCCCACCTTGAAGCCAGCTTCTTTTGACACACTGACTAAATTCCCATTGGAATCAAATAGTTGTATCCCATTCTCTGATTCTTCACTTCTCACCACGAAGACGCTGAAGGCAGCCAAACAAGCTAGGGAATGAAAAAGAACCTTTCAGAATTATTGCTATGTAAATAGATGTTATTGTGTAATATTGTGTAAAAATCTATATACACGTGTGCGAAAAATGAAGAAAAAAGTAAAAAACAAAATAGTGCTGTATGTATACCTTAAAGCTCATTTGGACAATTATCTAATCAATATATTGTCAAATATTACTCAGGAGTGCAATGCAGTTATTCATGGTGTTACAATGACATGCTGTTCATGTGGTCCATACACACACACATTCTAAAATTGTGGGAAAATGTGATAGTGACAATCACGGGCATTTAATGGAATTAAATTCAATGAAAAGTTCTGATTAATATTTTTGTTACAACATAAATTTTAAACAACTGTGTATAAGTGCAGGCATGACAGAGGATGCGGACTGACCTGACAGAGGAACCGGTAGCACTGACCTGCAGAAGGCCTGAGCCGAAGTACTGCTGACTGATAGACGTTTAATTATAACTTGAGGAAGAGCCTAGAAAATGTTATTTTAAAATCACAGTATAAAGTATATATGTATAATGTAAAGAGGACAATTAGCAATTAAAATGTTTCGAATTGAAGAAAACTTTCACCCCTGTGAATGTTGAATATGCCACTGTTCCCATGACAAGAAGAGCCTGTTTCACTAAGGGCTGTTTCTCCTGAAATAAAAACAATAAAAGTCATCTGCTCTATAGATGCCACGGCTAAAACAAAGTGTATTGCAAGCGTGGAAAGAACATACAAACACAGAAAGATCCTTCGCTCGGGAATCAAACCCGGGACCTTCTTGTTGTGAGGCAACCGTGTTAACCACTACGGCACCATGCTTTTCCATAGTATATTTTGTTATATTATCAATTTTATTTAATCACGTGAGAAATAAATGATTCCAGTAAAATTGTTGGTGGATGCATGGTAAAAACATTCTTGCTTACCGGTGTGGCGGTTGCATTTCTGTTGGCTTGGTTAAAACCGGCGCAGTAGCTATGCAGCAGAAACTGAGGACAAAAACTTAAACTTAAAGATGCTCCTAAAGGAAGTCGCCGGTTTTTAACTAATATTAATAAAGAGTCAGTGCTTAAGTAGTGTTACCTGCCAGAACAGGGCAGGCGTCACTCCTTTATGTGGCAAAAAACTTGCTATAACCTACAAAACAAAAATAAATTACATTTTCAGCAGACGCTCTCATCCAGATCGACTTACATTAAATCTCTTTTGTATTTAACTAACTGAGTAATTTGTTGTTAAGGGCCTCACTCAAGGGCCCGAAGCGGTAGCTTGGTGTGTGTGAATTGAACCCTTGTCTTTTCAGTTCAATAACTTATCCACTAAGCAACTACTTCCCACATATGAATGTGTCCCTTAAAAATATATTAAATATATTATGTAACATGTGTAATATGTAATGTATCATGTAACGATTATGTACTCCCACCTCTCGCCCTATGTGAGCTGAGATAGGCTCCAGCAGACCCCAGTGACCCCGAATTAGGGACAAAGCGGGGTAAGAAGTTTTGCAATATATAATAAATTATATACACTTATAATATATTGATAACAAAACTATACTGTTTTCCATATGACATGAAACCAGCTTAGTATTAATACTAACCAATGGAGTTGAAACCGGCAGCAAAGCTGTGAATTAAAATGATAGAAATAGGTTAAAATCACAGAAATTCAGGAAACACATTTTTCGTGTTAACAGATTGACATATTAAAAGGAACTGCGAGTGGCTTACCTTGCGGACGAAACACAGTGGAAATCAGCTGTCCAGTATCAGGATGTACGGAGGACTATGCAAAACAACATTTACATTTACAGCATTTGGCAGACACTTCTATCCAGAGAGAATAACATTATCACTTTTTTTGTACAGCTGAGCAATTGGGTATAAGGTCCTTGCTCAGGAGCCCACATTGGTTGCTTTGCGTAGATGGAAATTGAACCCCGGTCTTTATGGTATCAGTTCAATGCCTTAACCACTAAGCTACCAATTCCCAGTCAGACAGACACACAGACACACACACACACACACAACAGATTTATGTTTTAAATAATACAACCTTAATTCTATAAATATAATCAAGTTTTTTGTTATTTATTTATTCATTCATTCATTCATCTACTTAACTGCTTATTCCCTAATTCGGGGTCAGGAGGTTTTGCTTGAGCCAACACACATACACGAACAACCACTTACACACATTCCCTCCTATGGTCAATTTAGAATCAACAATCAACCTAATGTACAATAGACTGTGAGAGGAAACCCATGCAATTGGCGGGGAGAACATGCAAACTCTGCATAGAAAGATCCCCGGCCCGGGAATCAAACCTGGGATCTTCTTATTGTGAAGCGACCATGCTCACCACTAAGCCACCGTGCCCCCGTTTTTTGTTATTTTCCTAATTTATTTGATTTCTGAGAGGGAAAACACACATTGTAACACATTATATGGTAATGGAATAAGAAAATAATATTATCTTACAAGAGAAAGTTTCCATACAT
Source organism: Pseudolaguvia tuberculata (assembly GCA_026260255.1). Taxonomy (NCBI): domain Eukaryota; kingdom Metazoa; phylum Chordata; class Actinopteri; order Siluriformes; family Sisoridae; genus Pseudolaguvia; species Pseudolaguvia tuberculata. The sequence continues at coordinate 12,250,662 of JAOTRA010000032.1, forward strand.
CGGAGACCTAGAAAACAAAAACATTGATACATTTAGACTAAAGCAGAAACAACTGTAAATCAAAGTTTGTGTAATTTGACACTAAAAGTCTATACCGACATTTTCATTATTTAGCTGGTTTCCTTCCCTGATCAGAGAACGAGCGTTTTCAATTTCAACCTACAAGAAAAAAACCACAAAATTTCTACTAATCAGATTTTGCATACATCTTATATTACTGTCATTTATTAGTTGCTAAATCTGTTATTTTACCTTTTGAAGATGATGTTATCTGTTTCATGGACCAAGATTGAATTATGCACAAAATGCACAACCCTTCAGGACTGTTTGTGATATTAATATGCTGCTAATATAACAGTTATGCCTCTAGTTTAAGTACATACACTTAACTCTTACATTTAACAAACAGTTAAATTCATTCATTCATCTTCTTCTTCCCCGATTATTCCCTAATTCAGTGTTGCAGGGGTCTGCTGGTGTCTATTCCACATAAGGTGAGAGGCAGGGATACACCCAGTCTATCACAGGGCCACACAGACGAACAATCTCACACACACACACACACACACATCTACGAATGGTTCATCAATCAGCATTAATGTACATGTTTTTGGGTGGGGGGGAAACCAGAGTACCCATTTATTTTTTTACAATTAAATTGTAAAAGATTAATAGTTAGCACTCTGAATTGACAAGTCTAGACCTAAAAGAAACAGGGTTAAAATAAAGACTAGGTTTCGAGTTCAATACCAAGGAAAGGAGTCTATCTGTGCACAGTTTGCATGTTCTCCCTGCGCTTGCATGGGTTTTCTCTGGGTTTCTTAGCACAGTCCAAAAACAAGTACATTAGGCTAACTCATAATTCTAAATTGCTCGTGTGTGTGCGTGTGTGTGTGTGTGTGTGTGTGTGTGTTTGCTCGTCTATGTGTGGCCCTGCAATGGACTGCCAACCTATTTAGTGTGTACCCCTGCCTTTTGGCTTTTCACGAATGAATGAATGAATGAATGAATGAATGAATGAATGATTCTGTTGAATATTTTTAATTGGGTCCTATACTCACGTCAGAGGACAGGAGAGAGCTGGGCTCAAGGATATTCAACCAGATACGAAGTCTGCTTAAAAAAGACTATAAAATAATGCATGCAAAAGCATGACACACTGGATAAAATAAATAAGCTCTGAAAAGTCAATAATATGAATAGAGTGCACAGATAAGTCACCTTTCCGTTGCTGTGCCAATATTCCAAATTGGGATCCATTTAAGTAATGAACATGTGATGGTTAAAGTTGAAGTTTTATAACCTGCCTGAAGCAGAAAACACAAAGAATTCAACGATAGAGGTCATTGAGCCAAACACATGTCCACATCCAGTATGAATACTTCCGTGTATATCACGTGACCAAACGCAAACTTACGACCGTGCGCTATTGACGTAGCAACTGTAGCGGATTAACACACTTTCAAGATGGCGGCCACCATTGGAAGACTTCTCCGGACTTCGGTGAGTTTTTAGCGTGTAGCGAAAATTAGTGTTGAAACGCCTGGCAAGATTTATACACGATGATTGATTAATATTGTACTTAGTCATAACTTCTATATGCGGTGTTCCGGGTTTATATTAAATACGTAACGTTGTAGGCCATCGCAGGTGTTCGGCTGTATTAGTTTAACCTTTCAGTCACCCAGGAGCGGCGCTGTCTGTCAATATGGACAGTAAAATAACTTCTCTGTCTTTGCACTGCATACGGTGGTAGTAAAATAAAAGTGGGAAATATTCATTCATCTTCCTACCCGCTTAATTATCTAATTCGCGGTCACGGGGGTCGGCTGGTGCCTGGTCCAGCTCACTTGGGGGGGAGAGGCATCGGTACACTAGACAGTTCGCCAGTCCACACATAGACGAACGCACACACGCGCGCAATTCTGACTCACCCATCAATCTAAAGTACATGTTTGTAGACGGTGGGAAGAAACCGGAGTACCCGGAGGAAACTCACTCAGTTTGCATGTTCTCCCCATGCTTGTGTGGGTTTCCTCCCACAGTCCAAAAACATGCAGATTAGGTCAATTAGTGACTCTAAATTCTCCGAAGGAGGGAATGTGTGTGAATGGTTGTTTGTCTGTGTTGCCCTGGAATGGACTGGCAACCTGCCTCTCAACCTATGTGCGCTAGGATAGGCACCAGCAGACCGCCATGACTCTGAATTAGGGAATAAGTGGGCAAGAAGGTGAATGAATAATAATGATAATTATTTATTAGCTTTCCGAGTCCACTTTAAAGTCAGATTTAGGAAGAGAATATTAATCAACATTTATAAAAGGGAGAATGTTTTATGGAGGTTTATGAATGAGAGAAGGAGGATGCTTGACCAGTGTTTAGTGAAAGTAACAAAAGGAAAGCTAAACACTGTTTGTATAAGAAATCTCCCAGAGATTAATATTTATCTACAGATTATTTCATAATAACTTTAGACAAACTTTTATAATGGCTGTGGAATCAGTGTGTCCAAAGAACTTTCCCACAGTTGAGGGGATTGTTATTGTTATTTACCCCCATGTTTCTCTTTTTCAAAAACCACTTAAAACATTTTTACTCAGATTCTCCAGTTATTAGGCAATTAAATGGGAGAATATCAAAAGATATGCTAAACACTGTTAATTACACTTAATGCTTAATGATTGAGTATCTGGACATTGAGCACATTTTTACTAGGTTTAATTATTGTTATAACTATTTAGATAGAATATCAACTGCAGTTTATTTGTAATCTGTTCATGAATATATTTATTTTGCAAACATGCAGGTTAGGTGGATTGGTGATTGTAAATTGTCCATAGGTGTGAATGTGTGTGTGAATGGTTGTTTGTCTGTGTTGCCCTGAGATGGACTGGCGACCCGTCCAGGGTGTACCCTTGCCTCTCACCCTATGTGCGCTGGGATAGGCACCAGCAGAGCCCCGTGACCCTGAATTTGGGAATTAGCGGGTAAGAAAGTGAATGAATTTGCATGCCACAATATGCAAACCATCTCACTGCTGATAGTCCCAACACCCCACCCACTATCTACATTTAAAGTTACACCCATAATTTCAAACACAGATAAAACATGGTGTTGAGAATCCTGGATACCATGTCCATCTTAGAAATTACTATGTGTAAATGAATACAAAGTTTAGACACAGATGTGAACATAGAGCTGTTATCTGTATGTAACCACAGGTAAGCCGAGCAGCAGTTAATGCACTGAGGAGTGGAACTCCAGTAACTCCACCTGCTGCTGCAGCACAGAGATCCTGCTTTTCTACTAGTATGTGCAAAGTATTTAACACACTTTTACTTTAAAATAGTCTAATGATCGTAATAAACTCTCTGTATGTTCTCTGAACTCTAGGTTCTGCGAAATGGGTTGCAGCAGTTACCCAGCATGCTCCACACTTCAAGGGTACAGCTGTCTACAATGGAGAGTTTAAAGAGATCAGCCTTGATAACTACAAGGGCAAATACCTGGTTCTGTTTTTCTACCCCCTTGATTTGTAAGTGATGATTTGAAAACTGGTTTTATAATAATATGAATAATTTATTATTATTATTATCAGTAAGTGGTATGTACATATTTAGGAACTATTGTGCTGTAATTGATTTGTGTCGATCAAAATGTGTGGTGTGATTTGGTGAACTCGTAAAAACCACAATAAACAAACATATTTTAGCTGTATAGCACTTATTCTTTTTTATATATAATATTTTAGCTGAATCAGTCACAATTTCTGTTAAAATATATAAAGGACTTCTGTTTAATTTGTGTAGGAATATTTATTGATCCAGAACGGTCATGTTATTGATTTAATTCTCCAACTATAAATAGCAATTGATTGGCATTTTCAATTTAATTATCAATGATTTAATTGCCAGACTATTTTTGGTATTTTGTTAGTCTTAATAATAGAACCTTTTATAAATAATTAAAAAAAGCCTTTACTATTAATTGTTTCAAACCTTTTATTTATTGATTCCATCCACAGTAAGGTTTGATATCTTCCAGCTGTCCATGTCCATTTATTCTCAGCAACAGTAGCTGCGAGAGTCTTTAGGACACAATCAGGATAGACATTCTTTAATGTTAATATTTGTTGTTTCATTTTTCTTGCAGTACGTTTGTCTGCCCTACAGAAATAATTGCATTCAGTGACAAGGCTAACGAATTCCATGATATTAATTGTGAGGTGGTAGGCGTGTCCGTGGACTCCCATTTTACTCACCTGGCCTGGACTAACACTCCACGAAAGGTAGAAATATTTAGTTGGACACCAGCCATAGTGTTCAATGCACTTTTTGTCAGTGTCTGATCCAAGTGATAATCGGAATATTGGCATCTTTTCTGTTGGCTGGTAGAGTGGAGGATTGGGAAAAATCCACATTCCCTTGCTGGCTGATCTCAACAAGCAGGTGTCTAGAGATTATGGAGTCTTGCTGGAGGGACCCGGAATAGCGCTTAGGTATTTCATCTCCTTAAATCGATTGCATTCAGCTACTGATATCCAATATAAAATATGGAATTAGTTTAACTCCTAAATGTAAAAATAAATGTTAGTAAAAGGAAATTGAGTTGATTATCTGGTGTCCCAATATTTCCATCCATATGGTGTTTCTGAGCATAAATCTGTCTCCAATTAGGGGACTGTTCATCATCGATCCCAATGGTGTGGTCAAACACATGAGCATCAATGACCTTCCGGTAGGCCGCTCTGTTGAAGAGACACTGCGCCTTGTGAAAGCTTTCCAGTTTGTGGAGAGTCATGGAGAAGTTTGCCCGGCAAGCTGGACCCCCAAATCACCCACGGTAAGCATGACTTAAGAACAAGAACCAACATTGGCATAAAAATATGAATGAATATCTTATATGGATTTTTTTTAAATCTTTAGATAAAGCCAACTCCAGATGGGTCTAAAGAATACTTCGAGAAAGTCAACTGAAAGGAACTTGGGTTAAATTTGCTTTGAGTAGACCATAAAGATAACGCACTTAAAACTGAATTGATTTGTAATAGCACTACCCCAGAAAACACTGATTCTGTGACCTGTATAAAATAAAATTGATGTCTTGAACTTGGATACTGCAGTTTTTCTGTTGTCTTTCTGGTTAGAACACTTTTAAATTGATCCTCTAGGGCAGGCAAATTTGGTCTGGGTGGGTACTGACCAGACTCTGTTCAGCAGAGTTGAGCTCTAACTTGCTTCAAAATACCTACCTATACACACCTACAAGTAAATCTAACTGGATCTGGATTATTTGGTTCAGGTGTTTGATTAGGTTTGGACACCGGTTCTCCAGAACCCGGTTTTGACACCCCTGCCAGTTTATAGGAATATTGGTATTTCATCTGCCAACTGTAGCCATGGATGCCCTGTGGTTGCTGGGCCAGGGAAGGGTTAAAGTGTTAGACTGATACCACAGACTGGGATTTGAATCCCAGCTCCACCACTATGGGCCCTTGAGCAAGGCTC
>JAOTRA010000032.1:12363437-12373829 GCA_026260255.1 Pseudolaguvia tuberculata
AGATAGATAGATAGATAGATAGATAGATAGATAGATAGATAGATAGATAGATAGATAGATAGATAGATAGATGTCTTAAAAAGTGACAAATGACATATTATTTCTTCAAGCTACTTACCCATCTGCCTTGGGTTCTTGGCTCACTTAGCCCAGGGCAAAGATAGTTTGGCAGTCAAGGACAGAAACAAGGTGAAGATTTAACAGCACTTGCACTGAAACTCCTGTTCTCACATAACCTGTGACGAGAAGCACTTACAATCATTTTTTTCAAAACCCAAAAGCTTTAGCAGCCTCCCTGTCAGTCAGAAAAAGGTTAACAAGAAAAAGGCTTATATGTTCTGCTAGTCTTGGCTGGAAAATTATTGGCTTTAACTTACAGTTTGATCCACTGCTTTTCATTCATTCATATTTTAACCCTACAGGGGTCTGATGGAACCTATCCCAGCGCACAAAGGGCAAAAGGCAGGGGTATACCCTGGACAGGTCAACATATAGTCGAACAACGACACACACACACACCCCACCCCCACACCCACACACAATCACTCCTATGGGTAATGTAGAATCATCAATCAACATAATGTTTTTGGACTGTGAAAGAAAACCAGAGTACCCAGGGAAAACCCACAAAAGCATGGAGAGAACATGCAAACTCTACACAGAAACCCCCCTTGTCCTGTGCTAACGCTACACCACTGAGACATCACTACTTACCAGATACACATTCATGTCCAAAATGTTAGAAGTCGTTTTGCTGTTAAAGGTGTAGGATGTTTTACTGGAGGTCTCTCCGTAACTGTGCTTTAGGGACCTGTTTCCATTCAGGTTGTGGAAAAGTAATAAACCCAAGTGGGAAGCATAAAAACAGAGCCGTTTTCCATCAGCAATAAAAAGCAATGATTACTCTCAGGAATGTAGCTGATAGAACCCAAATGTTGTATTAAATGATGTCGGGGATTGTTACCATTACTGTATTACTGCTGGTCTGTTTCACATTAAGTTTATGAGAGGATCTTCCCGTATAGAAGATTTACCTTGAGCCAAGCTTTACCTACAGGGTTCCAGTTGTGTTATATAGGGAGGAAATCCTCTGGCTGCACTCATTAATATGACTCGCTATCCTAGTTTATTGTCTCGACCCTCAAAGTCTAGACAGACTGGAGAATAGAAACAAGGAATAAAATCTAAATCTCAAAGCATACCCAAAAGCTGACCCACATTTTTACATAAATAATAATATAATAAAGATTGAACAGAACTGTGTGATTTGATAATTATGTGAATAATAATTTATTTTTTATTACCTCAGGCCCTCTATCCTGCGCTGAGGGTTTTACAACACTAGGTTATTATAATGGCTCCATGTCGCAGACTGATGCAGGCTTTCCTTGTCTGAAATGGACTGAGTTTCCTGACTACATGCTGCAGTACCCAGGTAGAGGGCTTGGAGATCACAGCTACTGCAGGAACCCTGACCGTGAGTCCCAGCCCTGGTGCTTCTTCAGACAGCAGTCTGGAGCAATTGGCTGGGCTTACTGCAACTGCCACAACGGTGAGGTTCCTAATCTTAATATTCATTCATTCATCTTCTGTCCCGCTTATTCCCGAAACCGGAGTACCCGGAGGAAACCCACACAAGCGTGGGGAGATCCCTGGCCCGGGAATTGAACCCGGGATCTTCTTGTTGTGAGGCGACCAGGCTATCCACTACACCACCGCGCCGCCACCTAATCTGAATATTGTATATGTTTATCTAAAATGTGTTTAGGATTGCTGTTACTTTAAAAACAATGGTAAAACCAAGATGCTTTAATTACAAGCTGGATTTCCATGCTGTAATAACACAGGTTTTGAATTACAGCGTTCCACTTATCAATTGCAGTTTACACGTTTTTTGTTAGTAAAGTCTAATCTAACCATATTGAAGCAGTTTAACATTTTGTCTGTGAACACCATGAACACCAGCTGACAAAAGTTTCTCACGTGTGAGTAATCTATCCTCAGACATTAGATTAGATTCAACTTCATTGCCATTGTATAAGTTAAGGTACGAGGTAACGAAATGCAGTAACTCCAAATCTCTATATCCATAATAACTCAATATCAAGCCACCAATATTTACATTTACAGGATTTGGCAGATGCTCTTATTCAGAGCGACTTACATTTGATCTCATTTGTACAACTGAGCAATTGGGGTCAAAGGCCTTGCTCAAGGGCCAACAGTGATTGCTTGGTGGATCTGGAAATCGAGTCTTACACCGTAACCACTAAACCACCATTTCCAAATGTCTATCTTCTTCAGCTCCTTGCCTCATTTTTATTCTCATTATTGTTTCAGTCATTCCCTAACAACTGATCTAATCCAACATTACTCCAGTCTTATGTTATGTTTTAATTCCAGTTTAACTCACAGACTAACCTCACCCTAACCAAATTCTCTGGTCTACAACTCATTAACATCTAATCATTTTTTTTATTTTTTTATGTCCGTGCAGACCAGTGATATAATTGACCCGACCAGTTCAATTAGATTGGAAAGTTTAAAGGACTGTAGTGAGGCCAGCGATGTTGTACAGTTTAGAGACAGTGGCGTTGTCAAAAAGTCAGGAGGCGGAGCTGGAGGTGGCAGAGATGAAGATGTTGAGATTTTCATTGGGTGTGACGTGGATGGACATGGTTAGAAATGAGTTTATTAGAGGGACGGAGATTGTAGAATGTTTTGGAGACAAGGTGAGGGAGGACAGGTTGAGATGGTTTGGACATGTGTAGAGGAGGGACATGCTGTATATTGGTAGGAGAATGCTGAGGATGGAGGTCCCGGGCAAGAGGAAAAGAGGAGGTTTTTGGAGGTGGTGGTTTATGAAGGTTATGACCCCTAACAGGAGCAGCTGAAAGGAGGAGGAGGAGGAGAAGAAGAAGAAGACCAGTTCAATCAGATTATCTGAGTTTGTCTGTAATTACTGTGGCAATGTTGATATTAAGCACTGATGATAGTAGTCACTCTATGTCTGCCTCTGTGTCTGCCTCGGTTTAACTTTTACTTTCAAAGTCATATTAACTTTTACAGGATAAATGTGTGTATGTTTGTCAAACACACTGTAAATCACCAACCCATTTTGTGCACCACGTGGCATCAATCCAAAGATGAAGGTTGATGAAAGTATAAAGGTTTCCATGCAAATTACAGTTTCCATGACATAATGACTGGGTAATTTTCACAAAATGTTTTTTATTCTTTTACTTCAGGCATTAAAATGATCAATTAACATTTTTTTCAAAGTCTGGAATATTTGCAAACATTATTTGAAAAAGTTTACTTGATACCTAAAACCTTTTTGAACATAATTTGCAGTCTGATGCATTGTCAGATGCTACTATTTTCTTTGTATGTAGTACAAAACTGTTTCTGTAATAATAATCAAAATGTCATGTAAATATTCTGACAAGAGATTATCTCACTGGAGAGATATAATGAAAGGGTATCCATCCCGAAAGAAGTGGCCCATGTTCTTCTTTCACTCAAAATCAAGCATGGACACAATATTTTCCTCCTTTATTTTGTAATATTATTATCATTATACATGAACATTCTAGGGCGGTGCGGTGGCATAGTGGATAGCGTGGTTGCTCACAACAAGAAGGTCCCGGGTTCAAATCCCGGGCCGGGGATCTTTCTGTGCAGAGTTTGCATGTTCTCTCCTCCGGGTACTCCGGTTTCCTCTCACAGTCCAAAAACATGCAGATTAGGTTGATTGGTGATTCTAAATTGTCCATAGGAGTGAATGTGTCTGTGTGTTGTCCTGTAATGGACTGGCGACCCGTCCAGGGTGTACCCCTGCCTCTCGCTGAGGAGCAGAAAAACCCCGTGACCAAGCGGGTGTAACCGTGCTGTCTGTGAATAATCAGATGAATCCATACTACAGTAGATCACTTTATATATTTATTTAGGAACGGGGAAATCAGGGAAGGCAAACAGAATCCAAATCAGTGTTCAAAGAGATTAGTCAAAGTCCGTAATCCAAGAGTCAATAATCCAAAGTTAAATCCAAGAAACAAGAAACACAGCGCTCGGTAAAGGCCTGGGGCAACAATACTTCGCAAAGCACTCTAGGAGGCCACCTGCTTATATAGGAAGCCCACGGCCAATTTGCTCAACCAGGAAGTAGTTCCCTAGTATTCGGGCGAGGGCGCCCTCTGCAGGCGCTCCTCCAGAGTCATAGTTCTTACAGTACCCCCGCCCCTAGGAACGCCTCCTGGCGGTCATCTAGGGCGGCCCCCTAGAGCGAGACGTGAAACATGGGGTTAATGCGCATGTGAGCAGGTAACTGCAGTCTGTAGGTTACCTCGTTAACTTTCCGGAGGATTTTGAACAGGCCGATATATTTGGGGCTTAATTTCCTGCTTGGAAGCTTGAGTCTGAGGTGCTTGGCGGACAGCCACACTCTCTGGCCAGGCTGGTAGCTGGGGGCAGGTCGACGTCGCTTGTCAGCGTGATGTTTATGCGACCGTACGGCCCTTTGCAGCCGCATGTGCGCCCCCTCCCAGGTTCGCGCACTGCGTCGGTACCAATCCTCCACGGACGGAACGCTGGATGGCTCCCCAGTCCATGGAAACAGAGGAGGCTGGTAACCTAAAACACACTGAAATGGCGTTAGCCCGGTCGATGTGTGCCTGAGAGAGTTTTGTGCATACTCGGCCCAGGGTAAGAACTCGCTCCAACGCTGCTGCTCACTTGCGCAATATGACCGAAGGTAACGCCCCAGCTCCTGATTCATGCGCTCGGCTTGCCCATTAGATTGAGGATGGTATCCAGAGGTGAGACTCACATTAATGTCAAGTCGCTTGCAGAATTCGATCCAGACCCTTGACTGAGGGCCTTGGTCTGATACAATGTCCTCAGGGAGCCCTGAAAACATTACAAAACAGTAGATTAGCAGTTTGGGCGGCAGACGGAAGGCTATCGTCGCGTTCAGCAGGGTCGTACCAGCAAGGTCGTACCTGTGTAGCCTAGGAACTGCACCTCAGTGGTGTGGAAGTCGCATTTCTCAGCTTTGACAAACAGCTTGTTTGCCCTCAACCTCTGAAGAACTGCCCTGACGTGCCCCTTATGCTGCTCCTCATCCTGTGAAAAGACCAAGATATCGTCAACATAGGCGATCACACATACATTCAGAAAGTCGTGGAGAATATCGTTGATAAAAGATTGGAACACGGCTGGAGCATTACAAAGTCCATAAGACATGACTAGATAATAGGCGCTCCTCCGGAGTCCTAGTTCTTACAGCGGGTTAGAAGATGAATGAATGAACATTCTATTATTTCATTCATTCATTTATTTGTTTTCTAACCTGTTTCTTCCCTAATTTGGGAATAAACAGTGGAACCTATCCCAGCACACATAAGCAGAAGCAAGTGGCAAGTGTACACCCTGGACAGGTTGCCAGTCGCGCGAAGGACCACACATAGACTATTCTGTTATTTCTTTTGCTGATATAGTAGTAGAACTATTATTTTATTCTCTGAATATTTTTTTTTTCATTTGTTTAAAAATCAACATTACGACATAATTAACATTACAACATTCAATTACAGCAGGGCACATTGCATTGAGGAGAATGTCAGGGAAAATGCAGTAATAGAAAATATAATAAATGCTTATCAAATGACATATTATGCTAGGTATAAAAGAGTATTTTTTAAAGGTTTCATAAGAATCTCCTGTGAAGAAACAGTGTATACATGATCTTCTTCAGGTGCTGCGAGACTGATAGGAGGAGGGTCTAAAAAGAGTGGCCGTCTAGAAGTATACCTGAATGGTCAGTGGGGGACAGTGTGTGATACATACCTGACTGACCGAGATGCAAGTGTCATCTGCGGACAACTTGGGTTTGGGTAAAACCCTTCCTAGTTCTTTGTCTTTATTTCCAATGACTGCGTAATGCAAATGTTCTTATTAAATAAAGAAGTGGTGTTCATTAACCTGCCTTTTGCTGTTTAGTGAAATTGGTACTGCACTCCAGCACTCTTACTTTGGCCCTGGTTCTGGACTTTTCCACTACGAACGACTTGGCTGCCGTGGCAATGAGTTCTCTCTGTTAGAGTGCCGGGGCAGGAAGTTTGTGTCTGGTGACTGTAATCATGGGAATGAAGCTGGAGTGGTGTGTGCTGCTCCTACCGGTGAGATGGCTTTACATATCGATATTTCTACAACCACAAACAGATAAAATGACCTTCAAAAAGAAGGTTTCCTCCTACAGTACAAAAACATGTACATTGGGTGGATTGGTGAGTCTAAATTGCCCATATAATCCCAGCCATTAGGGTTGCACAAGCCAGTGCATCCTTAGTACCAGTCCCAAGCCTGGATAAATGGGAGGATTGCGTTAAGAAGGGCGTCAAGTGTAAGCACGCCTCAAATAGCGACCCCTAACGAAGGTGATAAAGGAAGGGGAAAAAATGTGATAAACACATTATTAATAAAGTATAGACAGGAGATGAGATGAGAATAATAACGCAACACATTTTATTACACATTAATTGTTTTCCTTCTACTTATTGCTTAATGCCTTTAAAAAACCATATGAGTTCAGAATAATTATTGAATTTATTATTTTAAAAAACCTATTTGTATGCATTTAGCCACGTTATGCGTTTACATAAAATGCAATGGGAGGAAAGCCCTTAATGTGTCATTAAAACGTATAAATAGTATACTTTATTCATTTTATTTGCTGACTGCTCTGGGTTTTAGGAACTGCTATGCCCTTGAGACTGGTTGGAGGCCAGGAAGATTTTGAGGGACGAGTTGAGGTGTATCATAATGGCCACTGGGGTACCGTCTGTGATGACCAGTGGGACGACATTGATGCTGAGGTGGTCTGCCGGCAGCTGGGACTGGGGTAAGGATCAGGGATTTACTAAACTGTCTTTACTCTACTCTATATAGATAAATTATGAATAGTATGATGTGAACCAAGCTAAATAAAAAATACCAGATTGTTTTACCCCATCTGATCATTTTTATTTTTTATTTGTAAGCATTTGCAAAATATATGTCAACTTTACAAATATTGATGGTACTAATGTTATGAACATTTATTGTAATTGTTGTAGTTTTGTTGCTTACATCATTCCAATGTTTTTAACCTTTTATGCATCCTGTATACTGATTACATAATATTGCATAATTTAGTTTGGCCTTTTTTGTATAATTCATTTGTTCATTGACATAATATCCAAAAACAAACTAAATAAAATAATCTGCTTTTTCATGTACTCTTGGCAGCCCCCTGGTGGCCACAAAGGCCATAAGCAGCTTATCTATTGGGCTGGATAGGGCCAGAGGTCGAGGATACAGGGTCCCCTATGTGTGTGTGCCCCCACCCTCTAGAAAGTAGAACTGTCCCTTTATAATTGTCACCACCTTTCACCTTACTTATGACCACCCAGGCTCTGATTCATGGATTGCATGGTGTCCCACTAACCTGATGAATGAACTGCAATATGAACACTATGTTCTACAACTGCTACAGTATATGCCCTTCGAAATGACAATATAACATTCTTGATTTAAAATATTTTTCTAATGGTGAATACAGTGGTGTGCCGAAGGCGTGGTCCTGGTCTCATTTTGGTCCGGGAGCTGGGCCCATCTTGCTGGACGGGGTACAGTGCACAGGAAATGAGCTTTCTCTGGAGGAGTGTCCTCACACACCCTGGGGCCAGCACAACTGTGACCACATGGAGGATGCGGGAGTTTCCTGTAACCCATACACAGGTAAACACAACCACCGGTTTATATTACACTATAGTTACTTTGGTGGAAAATCTTGTTAGTAATTAATAAAATGCAATATATCATTATAAAATAAATAATAATAATAATAATAAAAATATGGTAGAGCTGCACAGTCGCCTCACATCAAGAAGGACCCAGGTTCGATTCGCAGGCTTTCTGTGCTGAGTTTTCCTCTGAGTACTCTGGTTTCCTCCCACAGTCAAAAACATGTACATTAGGTTGATTGGTGATTCTAAATTGTCTTAAGAGTGAATGTGTGTGAGAGTGGTTGTCTGTCTATGTGTGCCGCACGATGGACTGGCGGCCTATCCAGAGTGTATCCCTGCCTCTTGCCCTATGTGTGCTGGGATAAGCTCCACCAGACCCCCGTGACCCAGAATTAGGGAATAAGCGGATAAGAAAATGAATGAATGAATGAATGAATGAATGAACGAATGAATGAACGAATGAATGAATGAACGAGTGAATGAATGAATGAATGAATGAATAATATGGTAAAACAGTATTATTAGCCACAGTAAATAAAACAAGATACATTAAATCCATTTTCTATAAAAGGATCAGATAATAACATTAACATCAACAAATTTGATATCAGTGAATGCATACAGGAAAAGACTTGGCAACCTGGAATGTTTGTAGTGTCTTTCATTGTTTCTACTGACATCCCAAGTAGATTATATTACTGATAACAGTTTACTGTTAGTCAGTTTCATGTTCCAGATGACCATTGAGTTCTTTACTCTGATTGGATATACTGTATATCCTGTTTCCTCCTCATATATATTACACATATGTTTGTTATAAGGTAAGAATCACAGACACTGAAACAAAATCATGCTTTTATATGTAAGTACATTTAGGCACATGATTTAAAGAGACATGTGTAAACCTGTGTTATAGATGGTGCATTGCGTTTGGTGGGAGCGGATATTCCATGGGAGGGGCGCTTGGAAATTTATTATGCTGGAGGTTGGGGCACAGTGTGTGATGATTACTGGACTGAACAACATGCCCAGGTGGTGTGTCGGCAGCTTGGCTTTAGGTATGTATAGAATATTCCTGCAGAATAGAACCCAAATCAACTCAAATTACTACGACTCAATTTACTTGGACGGATGGTGCGGTGGCGTAGTGGTTAGTGCCAAAAGGTCCTTCTGTGCAAATTTTACACGTTCTCTCCATGCTTTTGTGGGGTTTCCTTCCACAATCCAAAAATTAAGTTCATTCATTCATCTTCTAACCCGCTTATTCCCGCTTATTCGTGGTCTGCTGCGCCTATCCCAGCACACATAGGGCGAAAGGCGGGGGTACACCCTGGACGGGTCACCAGTCCATCTCAGGGCAACACATACACATACAACCATTCACACACACATTCACTAATTTACAATCACCGATTCACCTAACCTGCACTGTGGGAGGAAACCAGAGTACCCGGAGGAAACCCACACAAGCGCGGGGAGAACATGCAAACTCCGGCCCGGCCTGGGATTCGAACCCAGGACCTTCTTGTTGTACATTAAGTTAATTGTTGATTCTAAATTGCCCACAGAATTGAGTGTGTGTGTGTCTGTGTGTGTGTCTGTGTGTGTGTCTGTGTGTGTGTGTGTGCGTGTGTGTGTGGTTGTTCGTCTCTGTATGGATTCTGCAATGTGCGCTGGGATACGCTCCAGCATATCCCCGTGGCCCCAAATTAGGGAATAGGCGGTTTTGAAGATTGTAATTTGTCTATTGTAGGTGTTTACTGCCCCCTACTGTTGATGCTTGTTCTGTGTAAAATGTCACACTCATCCAGAGTGACATGCAAAAATTTAAACAAAGTTATCCATGTGTACCAGATAAAGAACAAAGAACTGAATAATACTTAAGCCATTCTATTGGGTTCATCACTAATTTGCTTTAAATGGGGTTTATCAGGGGCAGCAAGGTGGAGTAGTGGTTAGCACACTTGCCTCACAACAACAAGATGCAGAGTTCGATTGCCGGGCCAGGGGTCTTTCTGTGCAGAGTTTGCATGATCTCCCTGCGCTTGCATTGATTTCCTCCGGGTACTCCGGTTTCCTCCCACAGTACAGTACTCACATGTACATTAGGTTGATTGGTGATTCTAAATTGTCCATAGGAGTGAATGTGTGTGAATGGTTGTTCATCTACATGTGCCATGCGCTGGACTGGTGACCTGTCCTCTCGCCCTATGTGTGCTGGGATAGACTCCAGCCAACCCCCATGACCCCGAATTAGGGAATAAGCGGGTAAGAAGATGAATGTTTATGATTCGTGCCATTTATGCCATGGGGGCAGTGGAGGCTCAAATGGTTATGGTGCCGAGTTGTTGCTCTGGAGACCAGGAGGACCTGGGCTCAAGTCCACTACTGTTGGGTCCTTGAGCAAGACCCTTAACCCTTCCTGCTCCAGGGGGCGCTGTACAATAGCTGACCCTTCTGCCCAACTTACTAAGATGGGGATATGCGAAGAAAAACATTTCACTATATGTTGTACTGTATAATCATGTATGGGACAAATACATTGACTTTCTTTCTTTTGTCTTTCTAAATCTAAAAAACAATATATATATTTACATAGTATAAT
>JAOTRA010000032.1:12383085-12403905 GCA_026260255.1 Pseudolaguvia tuberculata
GTGTGTGTGTGTGTGTGTGTGTGTGTGTGTGTGTGTGTGTGTGTGTGTGTGTGTGTGTGTGTGTGTGTGTACAGTACTACATACTTAAGGTGATGATGTCTGTGACCTTTATGTGAAATACCTATATTTTGGTTTGGTTTACGTGCAGTAGTTTATGTCTACTATACATTTGTGTAGGTTTTGCATGTCACGCAAATAAGATCAACGTTACGCAGATATTTGTGCATTGTTTTGTGTACAATATTTTTGTCTTTCCCCAGGTTCATAAGATTCAGATCTACACACTGGTATCACATTGACTATGATACAGTGTATTAACTTGATGAATAGTAGTTGTTATATTACACTACGTTGTCTAATTTAGGTTTGGGTAGGTTTTTGTCATGTTTCATTCATTCATTGATCTTCTAACCCGCTTGGGTCTCTCAGTGTTCTGCTGGAGCCTATCCCAGCACACATAGCGCAAAAGGCAGGGGTACATCCTGAACAGGGCGGCGGTCCATAAACAACCCCACACACGGGGAGAACATACATCTATTCATATTTCATTTCTAGTGTTTTTCAAAAAGTCTAATGATCTACTACAATTCTAATATTAATTACTAACATAGTGAAATATATTCACTGTCAATGTTGTTGTAAGTTAAGGTGTGTAAGTAAGGCTTGGGCTAAATTCGTTGTAGCTTGACTGGTTATAATAAGGATAATAGAAGTGGTAGCCTAGTGGTTATTGTGAGGATTAATACCAGAAAGACCGAGGTTTGAGATCAAATGTAAGTCGCTCTGGATAAGAGTTTCTACCGAATGCCAAACTGTAACTGTAATAATCTCTGCTGGGGAATTTGTGATCATTAGGCCACAAGAGTATTAGTGAGATTATGCAATGATGAGAAGAGGAGGCCTGGGGGCAGTCAGCATTCCACTTGATCCCAAAGATGTTCAGTGGGGTTGAGGTCAACATTCAAGTTTGGGGTTTTTTTTGGTCTCTATGGACCTCATTGTGTGTACAGGGCATTGTCATTGTAATGCTTGAACAGGTTTCCACCTATTGATACAGAATTGGGTTATCTCCAATAAAAGGTGTGATTAATGGGAATCTTCACCTCTTTACCTCTTTTCCATACATTGCATAATTGTAAAGGTGTCCGATCAGCAGTCCTACACCTTAACCATTAAAATAAAACTTTCAACTGTCAGAGACTGATTGAAGGGGGGGGGGGGGGAGACAGAGAGACTGAGAGCGAGCAAACAGAGAGACAGAGACTGATTGAGGAGTGAGATAGAGAGAGAGACTGAGAGAGAGACTGATTGAGGGAGAGAGAGAGAGAAAGAGACTGCGAGCAAGACAGATAGAGACTGAGAGAGAGAGCGAGCAAGATAGAGAGACAGAGACTGATTGAGGGAGAGAGAGAGAGAGAGCAAGATAGAGAGACAGAGACTGATTTAGGGAGAGAGAGGAGCAAGACAGAGACTGATTGAGAGAGAGAGAGAGAGAGAGAGAGAGAGAGAGAGACTGATTGAGGGAGAGAGAGCGCGAGCAAGATAGAGAGACAGAGACTGATTGAGGGAGAGAGAGGAGCAAGATAGAGACTGACTGAGAGAGAGAGAGAGAGAGAGAGAGAGAGAGAGAGAGAGAGAGAGAGAGAGAGAGAGAGAGAGAGAGAGAGAGAGAGACTCTCTTGGTGTAACTCGGCTGTTATAGGTGAGATTTGGGATTTGGATCAGGATTCTTGGTGGTGGGTACAGAATTTGGGAATTTGAAGGCGAAGAGAAACCGGTGGGAGGATCGTTGGAGCTGGACACCGCTATAATATTGTACTAGAGAAGTAAGAATGATGATCGCTCAGTGGGAGTGCAAACAGAAACACAGCGCTCGCTAGCTGGGGGCATCGGTGGTGGAAAAAGATTGTCAAGCCTGGATTGCACGACGGATTGAGTCCATAACATCCACCGGGAAGATCGGAAATCCAACCAGCAGCCCGTGTACATTCTCCAGCGCTTCGTATAGGATCACCGATCCAGTGCTGTCATTGCTCGCACCTGTCAATCCCCCAACCGGATTTACTGCTGTTTTTAATACACAACACGAGCCGCATTAGCCAGCAGGATCCGTTCGTCTTGTCTCTCGATGTCTTTGTAGGCAAATCGGATTAGCTTCCAAACTATTTGCTATCAGCTAACGAGCCGTCAGCTAAGCTAGTCGGAGCTAGCATAACCGCTAAACTAGCTATTCCTTCGTGGGTTTTTTTCTTCTTCTTGTTATTGAACTGTGAAACCTGATATAAGTAATTGAAAGCCACGAATATTGACTAGTTCGATTTAATAGATGGTGTTTACATCGATGATACACACGCGTGTTGTTATAATAGGAACGTAATTCGTTTTTACCGGGTCGCTGGATGATTAGCTTGTGTTTTAAAAGCTAGCTAGATTTTTGCTAGCCGGCATCTGAGTAGCTTTTGTGAAGCACAAACATAGTAATCCAGCTGGTTTCAAGTGGAAAATTAACCGTAGTATAAACAGGAAAATATATCTATATATTTAGATTTGGCAACCCGTTTTATTGTGTTTCTTTGAATATTTATCACAACACAAGCTACTCGGTGTCATAATGACAGTATAAAGCAATATATGGACTTTTCAGCGGACCAGTTTGTGCCTTTTAATAACAACAACAACAATAATGAAGGTCCAACAAAAAGAAACTTGCAGTACAGGAGGGAATCAGCTGGATATCTTAAATATTTAGAGGATTAGAAACGGTAGTACCTTAGTTGTAAACCTTATAGATCAATGGTAATATTTTGGCCTCCATGTGCTTCTGGGATCGGTTCTGATTATGGTTTGACGAGCAGTTGGAGTAAAAAATGGACCATGAAGATGCCTAAAGTTCAGTCCTGACTGGGAGGAATGGCTGGAGGGGATTTTTGATAAGCGCCGTGTGTTGTCACGGTAAACAAGCCTGGCAAAGTAGTTGAGAGACTTTCTGGACTAAGTTGCTCCTTTGCTGTGTTTTGGTTGACTTCAGTCCCCCTCCCCCCTAAGCTGAAAGTTCCCCCGTGGAAGTTTTCTTCATCGCCCATGCACTCATTCAGCCTGCACTTTGTTGGTCAGCTGTGAAAGCTGAACTGTCCTGCCTGAACTGCAATTGACTTTTTTTTTTTTGTTTTTATTTTTTTTTTTAACCCTTCACCACCAGCCAATGTAATGGAACTGATGTTCGCAGAGTGGGAAGACGGAGAAAGGTTCTCCTTTGAGGACTCTGATCGCTTTGAGGAGGATTCCCTTTGCTCTTTCATCTCGGAAGCAGAGAGCTTGTGTCAGAACTGGAGAGGATGGAGAAAGCAGTCTGCTGGTCCGAACTCGCCTACCGTTAAGATTAAAGGTAACCGAGTTCACGCTGTTGTGTTGTTAAAAACAGTCCTTGTAGGAACATTCACTGTCATTTGTAATGCGATCTCTTTCACTCCCATGTGCCCTTGCTATTACCTCTGACCTCAAAAGATATTTTCAGAATGGACTGGCAACCCTGTCACCAAATAAGCCACTGTGTTAAAGTTAGTTAACGTCACCACATTGTGACGCTTATTTATTCTCAATCTGGATTCTTAAAGATCCTAATGTATCTGCCATCAATGGCCGTGGAGAAATCGGTAGTTATTTAAATGCAATCTTAGTTTTGATTATGTATAACCGGTAGGAGGTTCCGGTTAAACGTAACCTGTGTCATTTAAAGCTTAACGTAAGGCACTAAACCATTTGTAGAAAGTACAACTGCGGTTAATATGTTCCTGCTTGAAGTGTGTTTTAACACAGCTGGTTTTGGTTAGTCCGTGTGGGTGGAGAAGAATAAACAGTTCATCACAGGCACACTATCTTTCACATTTATTCTAACGAGTCTTTAACCAAGACAATTCCATTCATTTTGAGCAGTGAATTTGTCTGAACGTTATTTAAAGAAATCATTTAATGGAACAATTTTAACGAAGCGAAACATGTCAAGGCGTTTGCAGAAACGGGTCTATATGTTGCTTTTGAACCACCTTATTTTCCCAGAGTAACTACATAAAGCTGCTTATGAAGTTAACAGTGAGCTTATGAACATTAACAAGATCGGACACAGAGTGTTCCTCAGGGACAGACAGTAGGGTTCCTCAGACAGTAGGGATCAACTCAAGGGTGTTTTTCATAATGTGGATCATTAATATAAACTTAGTATATCCCGATTTGTGCAGTTTTCTGAAAAGTGTATTGTAGGAATGACTTGATTAGCCTTGAGATCTATAGGGTTAGCTGTATTATTACTGATATTATTCTGGTGTGACCGAACCCTGACATAGTATTGTGAAGCTTTACGCATCAACTTTTGTAGTTAAAGGTGTGATAGTAATATTTATTAAGTTAGTCAGTCCGAGTGTTTTTCCCCCCTAGACACAGGCCGTATGGTGTTTGGATTGAAGCAGCAGTGGGGGTTGGGTTGGGTTGAGACAGAGGCAGGGCTGTAAAAAGAGCTTTGTCTTGTGCAGGTCACTGCCTCAGAGCGGGGTATTGTGGTTAAGTAGTAAACCCCCTATTTAATAATTCTGTCTAATGCAGCTGAGCTTGTACGGATGACTCGCTCTCCCTGCAAATCCCCCAGCTTTTAGGGTTAAGAAGTAAAGCATAGGTATTTCATTATGCCCAAAGTTGAACCGAATGATTCAGCCATTATTTTATGTAGACTTATTGTATTTGCCTAAAAGCAGGGGGTTGATGAGTAGTATGCTGTTAGACATGTGCATACATAAGACAAAGCCATGGATGTTTACTAGCCTTCTGTTCAATGGCTTAGTCAGCTTATGACTGGCTATGAGTGTATCGCACGTTACCGTGTCATTGTTATAAATAAAATTCTTCAGCATGGTGTAGCCTTTCTACTCTCTGTCTCTTCCCGTAAGAATCTCTTGCACTAAACGTCATGTGATCGGCACGGGATTTTATATCCCAGATCAGTTGTCTTAAAGTATTCAGATACTTAATATAAAGTCAAATTGGACTACATTTGCCTTTCAGAGCTAATTGGAACTCTTGTTGTTTCCACCAGCTTTGCCCTAGCATTTTATCACAGGTAGATCTTTTAAACCATCCAATTGACGGTATTCACCGGGAGATTGTTACTGATTTTGTCTGGTCACAGCAGTGAAAACTTTAGGATGTTTTCAGGATCACTCTTGGTCCATACAGGATGCTCTGGGTTATATTAATTTGCTTAGTGTCTGCTTGTGAGTGGGTCTCCAAGTCCTCCAACCCTCTAACATCTTTCCTAAAGTATTTCTTTTAGGAAACCTTTATGGCAACAAATTGACACTGCCGTGAAATATAAAACGTCTTTGTTCCAAATAAGCTTTTTTTTTTTTTTTTAAACACAAGAAACTGTCCTGGATTGGAAACAAAAAAAAAAGTTAGGGTAAATAACAAACAGCTTTATTTGACTCAGAAACAAACGTCACTGCTGACTAACCCTCCTCTACATATGGTCACCAGAGTGGTTAAGCATAAACAAAGGCTATCTTCTAAGCCCAGAGGCTGTAGGACATTGCCTACTTCCCGTTTAGGTTGGAGTATTTCAGGGCAACGGTTAGGGTTGCAGGAAAATGATACATGTGAGACTTGAATACTAATCAGTCATTGTATCCAGCATCTACAAGGGAATACCAGGTTGATACAGGCTCTTTTTGCACACAAATAGAAATTGGGTTTCGTCTGAGCAGTCAGTCAATTTTCTTCTATACAAATATACCTACATTATTGTGGTCTTGTATAATCTAACAAACATGTTCTTTAAGCTGGGTTGTTACCCATGCCATGCGGAAATGTGTTCACCCATCGGTTTTGCCATCATGTAGTTGCAGGGAGTAGCACATCATTCGTATTATTTCATATCGAGTAGCCCTTATTGTTGGCAGCATGCGCCGCCTTGATGTAACCAGTGGTTTTAGTTTGGAAATCTTTGGATAGGCTGATGACAGCTTTACAACCATGTCAGCCTGTTTCAGATGTTGAACATTACTAGCACCTCTGTATATTTCACTTATTAATAGTTTGAGACTTTTGTTAATGCTGACTTTCCTGTGACTTGACAGTTTCAGTGTAGAGTTGAACACAGCAATGTCTTACCATCTGTTACGTTAGCTGCACTTTAGTACTATTGCTTGGTAGGGGATTAATCTGCAGTAATTTGTTTGTTGTCATAACACAACCTTCCATGTTAAGGAATTTTATCGTTGTGTTTTAGACAAAGCAATTAAGCTTATTAAAGCTGATTCTGGTGAACTGGAAATAACACATAGTTTTAGTCATAATCGAGTGTATAACAATTGACATGGTTCTGACTGGTGTGCAGTGTGGGAAAAGGTAAAATAATCACTTATAATGAACAGGTTTATCATTTTCAGATTATCTTCACATTTAACCAGTGTAAGAGTTAACAACAGTTAACCCTTAAATTGGCCCCACTTAAATTGCTCCAGGGCCCAGTTACCAATTGGTAGACTGCTGAAAATTGAGAACCCGCAATCTTCCACTCACGAGTTCATCACCTTAACTACTGAGCCACTAAGACTTATAAACCACTTTATCAAAAGTGAAGCTTGGACACAGATTCGTAGGAACTTGCCCTACCTACATACCATTACAGGCAAATGTAATCGTTGGTGTATATTAGTGAGTAATAAATCTTTGGTACTGTCATTTATTTCTATAAACATTTTTTACTCTAAACCAAAGGTAAAAATATTCAATTCAGTTAATGGCTAATAACTATATATTTGCAATAGGTTCCAGCAGACCCCCTGTGACCCTGATTTATGGAATACGCGGGTGAGAAGATCAATGAATGAATATTTGAAATACATTTTAAGCTGATTACTGTAATATGTGTCATTTGAATTGAATACCTATATCGTCAATGTATTTCATTGCTTACAAAGACATTAGGAGCACTGCTTCGGTCTGGTGTTTACAAAAGAAATGTATATGACATAAACATTAACCTTTACAAATGACCACAGTGTGACATATAGTATTGCACTTTGACCTGTTTATAGTTATTGCACATGCATTATTTAATTACAACCCTCAGTGTGTGTCAAATGACTTGTTCCTCCGCTCCTGTAGTTATCACCGACACGTTGTCTCAGAAACCAGCATGGCGTTTGGCTATTTGTTTTTTAAATGTATTTATTTATTTTATTAGTCTGTATTGCAAAATGCATTTTATTCATGTATGGTGATCTGTTGTATCGTGAGTTGTATTGTTAATTCACTGCCCTATTTGCATTTGTACTACCCCCTACTCACTTTCTAAATCTTTTGTGTGAACAGCCAATGTGTCTCTAAGAGAAAATAGAAGGTCTGACTACTTAATCCTTACTTCCAAGGCTTAGACTATTCTTCATCAGTCATTTGTGTGAACTATACTCTGAACCTGTATACTTTTGTTTGGCAAGGTGTTAAAAGTATATTGGTAAAGTAAGAGTCAGTGTGGGATTAAATTCTGTCCTTAAATTAGAGTATTTGGTCATTTGTTTCCATGTACAATCTGTATTTTACTTAAGAAAATAATTTTGGCCCAGTGAAGAATTTGTGATTTGTTGGCTTTTCCTGTTTCATTAAGACTTTCTGATGCCCCCCCCCCCCTAACACACTCATGTGCTATGTACTCATGAAACATAAAAATCATTTTATTTCAGCATTATTTACATTTGTGTTGTTAAATGAAACTAGATGATGATGAATATTCTTTCAGATGGACAGGTCATCCCTCTGGTAGAGCTGTCAGCTAAGCAGGTGGCATTCCATATCCCATTCGAGGTTGTAGAGAAAGTTTATCCTCCGGTTCCTGAGCAGCTTCAGCTTCGCATTGCCTACTGGAGCTTTCCTGAAAATGAGGAGGATATCAGGTGAGAATTAGGTCATCAGTTTATTGGTCATCAGGTTTACTGACTACTAGTGGAAATGCAGTTAATTTAATCATAATGTCCTGCAAACGTATCTAAATTATTTGTGATTGGCTTGTTATTAATTCTGTACAGGTCCTTTTTTTTCTGATTGTCTCAATAAACCTCCTGGTGTGTTTTTGTAAGAGACAGCTGAGCAGCTGCTTTATAGAAACACTATAATTTTTTCATTTTACCAGTTTCTGTTCTGCTTTTCCATCGCTTTTATTAGTAATTGTATATTTTTCACACATTCTACAGGTTGTATTCTTGCTTGGCTAATGGCAGCCCTGATGAGTTTCAACGTGGTGAGCAGCTGTATCGGGTGAGAGCTGTAAAAGATCCCCTGCAGATAGGTGAGAAACTCTATACTTCACATCCTGTCTAAAACTAACAGCATTCAATACCAGTACAAGCCCTTGAAAATGTTTTGCATAGACCTACACCCTACACTATTCCTTTTCAAACAAAGCATTGGAACTTTAACACTGCAAGTGCCCTGGTCGTAGCTAAAATATTAAAACATCTCTACATCTATCTTCTTTCACTTTCATAAATCATTGGCTTCTGTCACAAATATTGTATTTGCTAGAAACTATAATCTATTCTTGGTTTGATAATGTCAATGCTTAAATCAGTTCTTATCTGAGCAGTGAGGATGTTCTAGACTCTTGCTCACAAAATGCAAGTGTAGTTAGTTTCAAGTAGACCTGTGCAAATGACTGGTCTTGTTGGAGATGGTGAGCTGCACAACAAAAGAAGCTGGTATGGTATGGTATGGAGACATATGGGACAAAAGCAGAGTTCTCTTAACACATACATTTTAGAGATTGAGGGCGCTGCATGTCTTACTGTTCCTGATTGGATCTGGGCTAGTGTGAAAGAATTGAAGTAGGAGATGGAAAGAATGAGTGTAAACTCAATCCTATGACATTCTTCTTAGAGATTTTTAGCCAGACAATAGTTGTAGCTTTCATTCTTTTATATGTCCACTGTCTGAAGGGAAGCCATTTAAGAGCTTAAGGTGGCCAACTCCTGACCATCTCCTTCTGAAATTCAATCGGCGATTGAATCCAATTGAAAACCCATGTACTTTAGAGGTTACTGTGCAGGAAAAAAAACTGATTGAATGGAGAAGCGCAGGCTGTTGAAAGGTTGAGGTCCTGGTTGGATTATAATACTCATGTGTGAATCTCTTGGGTGCTATTAAATTGTCTGTTATTAGCTCATTACCCAAATGCTGCAACCATTTCATCCGGGAGCAACCCATGACAGAGAAAACTGCTCTCTCTGATTTGTCATATTTCTTATTATCTTAAAGCATGTCTAAACGCAAGACAAAGGGAAGCATATTCAACTAAATCCTGTATGCCAAATGATTTCATGACCTCCATAATAAACTTCTATATACACAAGGGTTAAATTTCATTATAACCTGCTTACAGGATTTTCTGGATTGTAAATTAAACAAAATTAAAGGATTAATATCATAAATGTTTAATGACATTTTGACCCCCAGTCTGTGCAAATAGTTTTGCCCTTTTGGTCTGATAATTAAACTCATGACAATTGAGGTTTGTGATGATGTGCTGTGTTATTTATAGTCATAAATAATCACTGATGTAACTGCTACCCCGGTTCTGTTATATTAGTCTGGACTTTTTTGTTGTACACCCCAGATCAGACCAGCTCGAGTAGCCCGAGTTAGGAGGAAACATTTCCTAGGACTGTGATAAAGCAGTACATAAAATTAGTGACTCTGTGGAACCGCTTTGCCCTGTTGCTGTCCACATTAAGAAGAAAAGTGGGTCAGAGAGAATGCCTTTGGCAAACAAGTAGAAGAAAAAAGTGTAGAAAACTGGATTCGATCTGAAGGTAGAGTTAAAAGAGGCCTGTTGAATCTGGCCCAGCAGCTCGGAGCTGAAAACACCTGCCCTCCCTTTTTCCTGGCTGGCTAAAGAAGTGCTGGCGGCTCTCCAGTGGTAAAAAAAACCCGTTATCCGTCCCCCACTGCTTAATGTTATTACGTGTACACACACTTTGTCTGAGGGGGTCATACTGCATAAAACCTCTTTATTTTTCCTTTATTAATAGTAGGAAGTGACTTTAAACGTTACCACCTTTTTTATTTCATTGAAAATACATGCTTGTTTTATGCCCTTTAATATATTCATTCACACATAAGCCTAACTTCCGTTCTTCAATTTGACATTCTTGAAATTTCCTCCGCATTTTAATTTCTAAACATTATTAATCATTTAATGTGTGGTTTTTATTGTCTCTTTCATTAATAGGTTTTCATCTCAGTGCTACTGTCCTCTCACCCCAAGCCAGCCAGTCAAAGGGTGCCTACAATGTGGCAGTCATGTTTGACCGCTGTCGCATCACTTCCTGTAGCTGCACATGTGGCGCTGGGGCCAAATGGTGTGCACATGTGGTAGCGCTCTGCCTCTTCAGGATTCACAATGTAAGTAGATTTTGTGTAGATAGATGCTGAACAATAATGGATAATAAATAAAGATGTACATTTATGGATTTGGAATTTTTTATCAGTAGCTGATCACTTGTATGTCAAGCATATATCTTTTCATTGTTTCATTTCCTAGTAAATGGATCATTTTTGCTTTGATTTTACACTGGGTTCTGAATTACCCTAATGACAATTGTTTTTTACTTCATAATCTAGAGATGAAGATCTAGAGAAAATGAAAATTCTGGGGTAAAACTGAAAATCTTTGTAATAATTATTTCATGAAATATTCTTATTCTATTCGCATATTCTCTAATTGCCGGTCACAGTGGTCTGCTGGAGCCTATCCCAGCTCATGTCTCCAGTCCATCTCAGGGCTACACATAGACAAACAACCACTTACGCTCACTCCCATGGGAAATGTAGACTTCCCTACCATCAACCTAATGTACATGTTTTGTACATGGACTGTTGAAACCAAAGTACCTGGAGGAGACAGGCGCCAACACCTGGAGAACCTTCTTGTTGTGAGGCGACTGTGCTAACCACTACTCCACCACACCGCCCTGTAAAATAAGAAATGCTAAGCTTTTTAATTTAACACATTGGTTACAAAAACTTGTTACAGGAACTAAGCGTTTCTATGAGCAACTCAATGAAACCCATTCAAAGAACGTTTTTCCCAGTCTGCCCAATTAGCCATATGTGGTGGACACTTAAAGCCCATATTAGCACACTGCATAATTCCAGAGTATTTTTGTGTAGAACATAGCAGAACAAGGTGCTGGTGTTTGGGTATGAATAATCATTAGTTCCTGCTGTCTGTATAGTAATGATGTCTCCATTAAGCATCCTCCATTAAGCATGTAATAGTATTTTAGGGCTTTAATAAAAAAAAAGCATAAACCTCTAAATTCCTAGATTGCTCAATTATATTTAATGATTAAATAAAATACAGTTTAATTAAATTTACAAATATAAATTAATTTTTTTTTCATTTTGTGTTTAATTAAACGTATTCCAGCCAATTACTCTATGAAACCCCAGAAATTGATTGTCACAACTAAATGCATTCTTTGTGAAGGTATTTTTATTTGTTGTTTTATAGCTCCGCTGATAAACTGTTTGTATTTTGCATTATTCTTTTGAATTATTTACACCCCCTACGCTGAGTCATGCAGATGTCTGTAAAAAAAAAAAGAAGAAATTATTGAAAGCCGACGTCATGTCAGAAGCACATAGTCGCGTGTTGATCATGGGTTAGTAAAATTACAACCCCACACTATGGTTGGCCATATCTGTGTGTCTGTGTGGAGATGATGTGGGTGTGTGAGTGCTGAGAGGCTTTTGATTAAAGTCTGACGGCTCCATGTGGAGTGTAGAAGGAGGAGGAGGCGGGGATCTGCTCTGTTCTGATATCCCTGTGTAGAAGGGCTCATCTCTGCCCGATAGACCAAGCAGTTTGGCCCGTGGGTGGCTTTAAGCATTTGCATGTTTGTGAGTGGGCAGCTTTTCTGCTGCATGTTTCAGCATGGGGAAATTGCAAAGTTCATTTCTATCACATTCACATGCTTCTGTTGCGTAATGCACAGATTCATTTGGATGTCGGCAGGGTCAATGTAAAAAGATGATTATTTGCAACTTGCAGAAAAAGACGGGCGTAATCAGTCTCATGAATATGTCCACGATCTTCACAATTTCTCACTGCATTATTTTATTCAGCCTTAGTAGTGTCTACAGTTCTCATAATGTGTGTGTGTGTGTGTATATTACAGGTTTTTTGATTTGTTACTTTACAATGGATAATTTATGTTAATGAAACATTTGCTTAGAACAGACGCATGTAGGCGTTCCTCTCTACTTCTAAACTTTGTCTACCCCAACATGCTTTCTTCTTTTTTAAGACCGAATCTAGTGAGTAGGCTGTGAACCCATTAACGGTTCACAACAGGAGGTGTAAAGTTCTTTTCTGTGGTGACCAAACGTGGGCTCAGTGTAGACACTAAGATCTGTTGTTCATCTTCATAAAGCCTCAGCCATTTTTACAATTGATGTTTTGTACAACATGAAGGATAATGAGAGAGAAAAGTCAGCGTGCACTAATGTAATGAACTTATTAAAAGTTTTATGGATGTACCGTGACTTTTGTAAGTGGGCTTTGTGGTATATCTTAGCAGAGTTGTTTATTACTCAAGAAATAATGGATTTTATAACATTATGCATCATATTATTAAAGAAAATATAAAACCCTCAAACTGCTATAGATTAAAGAAATGTTTAAAAATGATTAAATGAGATGCATTAAGTCATTGCATCAGAATCAAACAATAATGGCAACATACTATAGTTCTATGTATATCATGTATATAGCATACCATAATTAGTGTTTCTGGTGTACATATTCATCTTTCTATTAGATTTAAATGCTGCACTAGACTAACAGTCTACATTGAGCACTAATTCCTTTTTTTTTAATGGTCCCCTGGTGAGCCAAAAAAAACCCCAGCTCTTCTAAGCTCATTTGTCTGTCTGACTTTTATCAATTCTGCCCTGGAAAAGACAGCTTTCTGCAAGTTACTTAAAAAAAATATACTGTAGGTAGAGCAACGCAGTCAGGAAGTGGCATTTAACCTCGTGGAGTTAATTGTTATAGAGAAGAACATTATGTATACTGCACGCTAGCTTTACTTTAGTTAATATAGAGCCAGTTTCTAAAACGTAGCTTTAATAATGAATATTTATAACATTACCATACATTTGATGTCATATCAAAATACATTTGTATTGCACTCTAATAAGTTTGTGTAAATTAATATGGAAACAATAATAAAATGTTTAGGTAAAAAAAATATGCATTAACCTTATGTAGCCCAACCTATAGACTCTATTTCAGGCATTTCATGACTACAGAAGATTTCAGTATGTATACGTTACCTTATACCGTACAAATGTATTTTATAATATAAATATAAAAAATATATAATATTTTTGCCTATATGTTAAAAGATAATTTATTGCACAGAGCAATGCAGTACAAAACCAGTAAAACAGCATCCACGCAGCTAAGCCGACCCTTCACATGAACACATTCAGATCATTTCAATATGTTAATTAGACTCATCTGCTTATTTGCCTTAGAGGGTCGTCTGAAGTTTCAAGGAGACTTAAAATTGGCACTAAACATTACAGTACACTGCATAACTCTAGACACAAATATTGCCTTCAGTTAAAAAAAAAAAGTACACAAGGACATAATGTTTCATTTTTTATAACTATGGCGCACTTCATGCCTGCAGCTATGAGATAATGCAGATATATTTTAAAAGGTCATCTTGTTTAAATAAAGGATATTATGTATGCAAAGAATGTTTTGTGCTTATGAATGGTTTTAGTGATCTCTTTTTTTAGTTTTATTGTGTTGTGTTCTACACAAATAAATAAGTGTTGTATTTTGTGGTTCTCTAGCATGTAGTTCTGAGTTAATGTCGTGTTGCGTGTCCCGACAGGCGTCCGCTGTGTGTCTGCGAGCCCCTGTGTCTGAGTCCCTTTCCAGACTGCAGAGGGACCAACTGCAAAAGTTTGCACAGTATCTCATTAGTGAGCTTCCACAGCAGGTAAAATTTACCAGTGTTCCTTGATGAATGATATCATATGGAAATAGAAAACTTTTACCTCTACTTCCTTTTTTGTGATAAAATATTGCAGTAATAAAGCTTTACCAGTATTAATACACAAGTCGGGACTTTTATTGTGCATAAAATGGTGCTTTTGGGCTGATTATGATTGAATGTGTGGATCACTGGGGATATCCGCTGTGGCAACCCCGAAGGAGAAAACAAGGAGCCGAAGGAGTAAAAAATGAAATAAAAAGTTGCTTAGCTGCAATAAAGTGGTAAAGTGTTATTATACACTGCATGTCTGTTCTGTTTTCTCAGATCTTACCCACAGCCCAGCGCCTCTTAGATGAACTTCTGTCCTCACAGTCCACTGCTATTAACACAGTATGTGGTGCACCAGGTAGGGACGTCTCTTTAACTGTTTACTAGCGGTCGACAGGGCCAGGTGTAAACATTCTGTGCTTAATAGCTATAATGTACCTCAATTAGATCACTGCACTAATGAGAAGTTTCATTTATGGATCTGTAGTTTGCCTGCTTGTTAGACACACACTTGCTCAAACACCTTTTTAAGGTGAAGAATCTAAAATTGCCATTGTTTTCACTCTGTTGGTTTGCTCATTTTGGCAAGGTTACTGTTTGTGTAAAAATGTGGAAGCTCAACTTTTACACCCATATTTGGTTTCCCTGCAAATTGTTGGCATTTAGTTCATTTTATAGCAATTTATTGTATGCTGCAGCTATTACAGCTTCTCTTCACTAAAACTAACTGGCCAGAACATGTTCTAGCAGGACTATTGCTGAGGAACACTAACTACCTCGGGCCACCTCGTCTTACATCTGTGCCTGACCTCACTATTGTACTTGTAGCTGAAATGAGCACAACCTGACCCTATAAATGTTAATGATCATTGCATCAAAACAATTAATTTCTTGGTGTGCATTATTCAGAGGAATTAATAAGACAGTGCTTGAGAATTATCAACTGGTGGTTGAAGCTGGTGCCAAAAATGTATCCAAGGTAAACTATGCAGACGTTATAAACTGACTACAATACTAAATGGTGGGAAATGGGTGTGGTTGGGGTAGAAGGTTAAAACTCGTATTCTTTCGTAGGGCCAAAATTTGTTAATGGCGCACCTGACAATGGGCAACAGAGCAGTAGAAACACGAGCACACAGTACGAGAAGCGCCAGTGGTATGAGAGAGCCTGTGAGAGGAGAAGTGTGTGTGTGTAAGTGTGTGTGTGTGTGTGTATGTGTGTATATATTTTATGGCAGATTTGAACTTTAGTCTTGAATTTAATTGGTTAGTTTTCCTGTTAAAAGCAATTATTTAGAAGTAGGTCATGACGCAACCAAACTGCCGACACCCGCAATGTAATGAATCATTCCTGAAATTTATTCTGTTTGTTCCCTGAAATTATTCTAATGGCTATGTCCAAAAAATACATGTTCATATTGAGTAAACACAAGTAGATGTTTCGTAAACGTTTTTAAATCATTTAGGCTTTTATTATGTTAAATGTGCTGCTAATTCTTCTCTTCTAATCTCTTACTTTGTGTCAGTGAAAATCAATCTGTTAGTACAGCTCTAATGATCTAAACATATATTGTATAAATGTGTACATTTTCTAAATTTATTAGGATACTGAAGTATAAAAACTAAAAAAACCCCCCAAAAAACATTATTACCAAATTCTGCTAAAAAAAAATAAAATAAATCTAAATATTAGTCCAATAGTCCATTTCTAATAAAACATTTTTCTACTGCCTGTCTTTAATATTTGACTGTGTCCAAAAAATTATTTGCTGTTGTTAAATGATTATTATTATTATTATTTCCCAGCAGAATTGCTGTAGATTAACTGTGT
Source organism: Pseudolaguvia tuberculata (assembly GCA_026260255.1). Classification (NCBI taxonomy): domain Eukaryota; kingdom Metazoa; phylum Chordata; class Actinopteri; order Siluriformes; family Sisoridae; genus Pseudolaguvia; species Pseudolaguvia tuberculata. The sequence continues at coordinate 12,399,022 of JAOTRA010000032.1, forward strand.
GTGTGTGGTTTTTTTTTACAGACCCTACTGCTGGGCCTTCAGCTTCAGATCAAAGCACATGGTACCTGGATGAATCCACCCTCAGTGATAACATTAAGAAGACCCTGCACAAGTTCTGCGGCCCGTCCCCTGTAGTGTTCAGGTAAGCTTAGTTTTATTGTTCTGGTGGAACTAGATCTAATAGGGTGTGTTATCGCCTGATTATTGCCTATTCAACTGAAGACTATTAAATACATCTTTAGATTCTGCCTGAGACTAAGAAAATAGTGACTGCCTTGAAATGTTAGAGCTCTGTTTTAACTGTATCTGCCATCCTGTGAATCATGGTCTTGATTTGTGTCCTCCAGTGATGTGAACTCCATGTATCTTTCCTCCACTGAGCCCCCAGCTGCAGCAGAATGGGCCTGCTTACTGAGGCCATTGAGGGGCAGAGAGCCAGAGGGCATCTGGAATCTTCTGTCCATTGTCAGAGAGATGTTCAAGAGGAGAGACAGCAATGCTGCACCACTGTTGGAAATCCTTACTGAACAGTGCCTCACCTATGAACAAGTATGTACCAAGTACTCATTTGCTTATATATGTTCACAAATGATGGTATTAAGTAGAGACAAATTATTATTGGCAACTATATCTGGTTATATATTTCTGTTTGTATTGTGGAATGTGCTATTGATTGAATCTAAACATTGTAGTCATATGGTGACTGGCACACAGATGATGATGATGATGCCGAACATTTATTAGTTTTGGTTGACAGTCTGTATATAAAGTGGGCTTAATTCATTTATTAGGAATTACTTTGCACATAATACATTACTAGATAGGAAATGTTTTCCTGACTTTTGCGTGATGTCACACAAACATCTTTGATCTAGATCATTGGTTGGTGGTATAGTGTCAGGACATCTGCATCTCACAGCAGTGCTAGTGGACATACAGGCCGCAGTAATGGGCAGACAGAGGTAGCTGCTCATGCCTGTGCAAGCATGTGTGATGAAATGGTGGTGCTTTGGAGACTGGCTGTGCTTGACCCCACCATGAGCCCCCAGAGGTGAGTAACAGTCTAACTTCATGGTGTCATAAACTGGTACACAACTGCTGACGATAATTACACACTCTTCCTGTGTGTGTAATAGGATTAAATGTGCTTGTTAAAGTGCTACTCCTAATCACAAGGATTGAAACTATGTGGTCTTAAAATGTTGTGCTATATAACAAAAATATATATTTGGGGAATTGATCTCTTAATTCCGTTCCTTCTAGGAGATTGGAACTCGCTTCCCAGCTCAAGCAGTGGCATCTTAAAGTTATTGAGATTGTGAAAAGGGGACAGCACCGCAAATCACTCGACAAACTCTTCCAGGGATTCAAACCAGCTGTTGAGTCTTGTTACTTTAACTGGGAGGTGGCGTACCCTCTGCCTGGCATTACTTACTGTAGTGCAGACAAAAAGAGTGCTTCCTTCGGCTGGGCACGGGCATCACAGTCACAGAGAGGGGTTAAAGCAGGGACTAATGTGGAACCTCTGGAACCTGGGGGACGTGGTGGGGGACCTGAAACTGAAGCTTCTGAGCACAAACCACGCAGCATCTCTCTCCCACTGCATCAAGAGTTGGCCGTGAGGCCCAAAGAGACCATTGTGGGCAAAAGAAAAAACATGTCTGGGGTGAACAGTGGAGGTATGTTAGTACGCTTAGGTGGGGGGATGTCACTTTCTATGGACGAAAACACAAAAGGGGCATATAAACCTTGTAGCTCCTCATTGTCTTCAAGCAGCAAAGGCAAGCTAGTGCAGAGTGGCAAGAGTTCATGTGGAAGTTCGAGTGCTGTGAGTGGGAAGCATCCAAGTGCTAAACGCCGCACTAGCAGTGAAGACAGCTCTTTAGAGCCTGATATGGCTGAGCTGAGCCTGGACGACGGCTCTAGTCTGGCATTGGGAGCAGAGGCTAGCAACACTTTTGACTTTTTGCCTCCACCCCCTGAGATGCTACCGTCACCCAGCTCTCTGCTCCGAGAACCACGCAAGTACAACAACAGCGGCAGTAGTGGTTGTGGCAACGTTACTAAGGAAAGAGCATTTGAGGGTAAACTGGGAATACATTCTGCAATACCACTGGCAGCTGAAGTCTCTCACTGCTTCCCTAAAGAAACCCCTGTGACTGCCATGGCAGTAGAAAAAGAAAAAGCAGTGGATGTTGAGGCAGAACTTGAGGAAAATGGAGGAGATGAAGATCCAGTGGAGGATGCACTTCCATCTTCATCAGCAATGGTCACAGCGAAACCCTCTCGAAGCCGAAGAGAGGGCGAAGAAAGCAACTCAGCAGGGACACCTGGCCCCCAAATCCCAGAGGCAGCAGCTGGTGGAGACCTAGTCGGTGAGGATGATTATCAGGCCTACTATCTCAGTGCAGCGTCTGAGGAGGGAGCTGAGAGAGGTGTGCCAGACAGCAATCTTGAGGAAGAACCAGACATCTTCGCTGGAATAAAACCTTTAGAGCAGGAAGGACAGATGGAGGTGAGAGATTTGCAGGGTTTTTTTTTTCCCCATGATGATGGATTATCTTGTGCACAGTCTATGCCCTACATTATTTAAAAACATTTGTGATGTGTAGGTGCTGTTTGCCTGTGCAGAGGCTCTGTATGCTCATGGTTACAGTAATGAAGCATGTCGTCTGGCTGTTGAGCTAGCCAGAGATCTCCTGGCCAACCCTCCTGACCTTAAAGTGGAACAGCCACAGACAAAGGTAACAAGCAAATGAAATACAATACATACTGCCCAATACATACATACATAAATTTAACATCTGTCCAGTCACTATTCAAAGTGAAAATAAAAACATCACCTTCAGTAAATAATTAAACTTGGAAGCCAGTGCTCAGAATTAAATATCCACCAACTTTACTCCTACAATTCTCCATGTCAGTCACCATAAGAAAACTTTACTATATTTTTTTATAAAAGTACTAAAAGAGCAAACATAAACATAGTTTTGTATTACATGTTGTTGCTGACATTGAGCTAATTCATAAAGGCACACAAACTGCACCAGATTCCTACCTTTTTCCTCAATTAAAAAAATTAAATATGTATACCAGGGGTGGCCAACCAGTCAGAGACCAAGAGCCACATTTTTTTAACCGTTATCGCAAAGAGCCACATCATACACATGGGAACACATTTACATCACCCAGCCCTTCTCCTCACACACACAAACTCTCAATTCAAATAAGTCCGCAAACAAAAATGTAATATGTAAAATGCAATTGCACAATATCACACAATCGTTAGACACGGACCGTGTAAACATTACCAACTGAGGTTTGTCTTGTATGTCACAACTCTCATTCAGCACGACACTAAAATACTCACATGCTTGAAGGTCAGAGTGTAACCGTGATTCTATAAGCCCATTAACGCAGTGTTGTCGGTTCAATAGTGTGGCGGGACAGTTGGACGTCTGATTCTATGCGAGAGCTTAATTGACACTAATTGTTTACTTAAATGTTCTCTGTGTTTACTGGGAAACTTTGCAATATTTTCACCTCACACACTCGTATTGAAGCGAATCGAAAGCGCACATTAAAAAACATATGAACGCAAGAGCCGCATGAAACCAGGCAAACCCGGCCGCGGATTGGCCACCCCTGATGTATACTAAGGATTCATTTTAAAAATGTATTGTTTAATGTCTAATTTGACCACTTAGATGAAGTAAAGAATTATCATTGTGTGTATACAAGAACATTAGTGAAACACGCCCTTCATTTATCTACAATGTTTCTAAACAATATAAAATATAAATATATAGTATGTAATGTTACGTAATATGTAAATGAGAACGTTGATGACACTACTGTCAGCTACTGTGGGAAACCTGTGCTTACAAGTCATCTTCCTCCACCTGCAGGCGGGGCGGTTACTGTATTTATTCTTTACTGTCGTCAGTTCTGAAAACCGCACAAGTCAGTTGATTGTAAATAGAAGCAGTCATTTAACAGCTGCATTTAACAGAGATGATCAGATAATCGCTCAATTAAAAGGCAGAAAGAGTTTTTGAGAGAGTTGCAAACTTGTACATTTAAACACACGCTTTAGCTCCACTCTCTCTACGAATAGAGAAAACCCCGAAAGGTGTTCATGAAGTAGTAATAGGTTTTTCATTTTATGCACATTATAATTATTAATCGATCAAATAAATTGGAAAAGAATTCCGACTTTGTGGGTTTTCTGTTGGAATTGAGTACCGCCCCTGCTCCCTCCCTGATAATGACCACCGGTAGAGTACCCTTGTATTAAATAATCTAATGTTGCAGAGTACTCAGGGAAACTCTGCTCAGTGCAGTACTGCAGCATGTCCAGCATCATCCATGATAACATGCCGACTTTTGCTCTTTGCTAAATCTGTGAATCATGTCTTTCTGTAGGGTAAGAAGAGCAAGGTTTCGACAAGCAGACAGACACAAGTGGCTACCAAAACGCTTTCCAAGGCAGCCTTCCTGCTCACAGTGCTGAGTGAGAGATTAGAGTTTCATAACCTAGCTTTCTGTACTGGCATGTTCTCATTGGAGCTCCAAAGGCCGCCAGCTTCCACCAAGGCCTTGGAGGTACATTCCATCTTTTAAAAATTATACTTGGTAGTAATATTTTACTCATAAATCTTGTAAAACCTGTAGGTAAAGCTGGCATATCAGGAGTCAGAAGTAGTTGCTTTGCTTAAGAAGATTCCTCTGGGTCTTGTAGAGATGACCGCTATAAGGGATAGAGCTGAACAGTTACGTGATGGAAACTTCTGTGATTATAGACCTGTTCTACCCCTAATGCTGGCTAGTTTTATTTTTGATGTTCTGTGCACTCCAGGTGAGTTACAAATTGTCTATATATAT
>JAOTRA010000032.1:12404211-12415289 GCA_026260255.1 Pseudolaguvia tuberculata
GGTGTGTGTGTATCGGTGTGTGTGTGTGTGTGTGTATTTGTTTATTTATTTATATATGATCAAATATACAACTGGTCAAATGGCTCCTGTATAATACACTACATATTATGAATACATTTTCTCTATTGATAGTGGTCTCTCCTACGGGTTCACGGCCGCCCAGTCGTAACCGTAACAACGAGATGCCAGGTGATGAGGAGCTGGGCTTTGAGGCTGCTGTTGCTGCTTTAGGTTAGACTTCATGTGGTTACCCAAGTGTGCATCTAAAATATCTCAGTCTTAGAATTTAAAAGACTGATGTTTTTGTGTGTGTGTGTGTGTGTGTGTGTGTGTGTGTGTGTGTGTGTGTGTGTGTGTGTGTGTGTGCGCGCGTGTTTTGTGGCAGGCATGAAGACTACGGTCAGTGAAGCAGAGCATCCTTTGCTGTGTGAGGGCACTAGGAGGGAGAAAGGAGACCTTGCTTTGGCTCTTATGATCACCTACAAGGATGATCAGAGCAAGCTAAAAAAGGTCTGTAATCTTAATGTGCTCTACTTTTTTGTTGTTACCATAAAACATCAGAAGTCACAAGAACTTAACTCTCCTACCACAGCAAAAAATTAGTTTTTCCTTTGCATAATTCTTTATATAGAATGCTAATTAATTTATATACTTCTACAAATTCCAGTTTATTATTTATATACTTCCACAAATCAATGCAAAGAGGCCGAATGTGGCGTGTTTTTTCTGCGATTATTTACCTCAGTCGCGTCTTCTGGCTAGAAGGAAAAATTCAATTTGAGTTGTCATGCAGACCAATTACAATGTGCTTGTGTCAAAATATTTATGATGTACATTTTAGAAACATCCATCAAGTAAATTAGACCGACTGACTCGATGCGTATATTCGCTTCTTGTTTGGTGTGAACACAATATTAGATTGTCCGACATGTAATATGTAGAACATGTAAATGTTCTTTGTGAAATAAAAACAAATGAAAGGTTACATTCCTTTTTGAAATCGGTGGAACAGCAAAGACTGCAATCTAAATATGTAGGAGACAGAATTTCTGCTGCCTCTTTTTCAACCCACAGTTTTACTTAACGTGTGTGTGTGCGTGCGTGCGTGTGTGCGTGCGTGTGTGCGTGCGTGCGTGCGTGCGTGCGTGCGTGCGTGCGTGTCACTTTGACATAGCCAGTATGACATATTGAATTGTCCTGAAATGGGGAAAAACTCGGATAAAACTGATTAGACAACAATGTAAACAGCAGCAGTTGGTGACAGAAACATTTTTAAGAGTTGTAAAGAGAAACCCTTTAGTGACCTCAACAAACCTCGACACGGCATGTGAGATCATTTTACAATTCACTGCTGATTCGTTAAAACTTCAAGAGCAGAAACAGAGACACAAAACACAATCTATCGAGAGAGAAAAAATCTGCTCAAGATTCATTCATTCATTCATTCATCTTTTTACCCACTTATTTCCCGATTTGGGGTCACAAGGGTTTGCTGGTGCCTATCCCAGCATACATAGAGCGAGAGGCAGGAGTACACCCTGGACGGTTCGGCCAGTCCATCGCAGGGCCACACTTGGACAAACGACCATTTACACACATTCACACCTATGGGCAATTTTGACTCACCAATCAACCTAACGTGCATGTTTTTGAATGGTGGGAGGAAACCAAACTACCCAGACCTTCTTGTTGTGAGGCGACCGTGCTAACCACTACGCCGCCCTGCTCAAGATAATTAAGCTACAGCTGCTTGTTAATTGCAATAGAGATGCGTTGTCAGTTTAGTTAGCTTATGTCTTTAGTATGGGCGGTGCGGTGGCGTAGTGGATTGCACAGTCGCCTCACAACAAGGTTCCAGGTTCGAATCCCGGGCCAGGATCTTTCTGTGCAGAGTTTGCACGTTCTGAGTTGCTTGCAGGGTTTCCTCCGGGTACTCCGGTTTCCTCCCACAGCCCAAAAACATGCAGATTAGGTCGATTGGTGATTCTAAATTGTCCATAGGAGTGAATGGCTGTTTGTCTATGTGTTGCCCTGAGATGGACTGGCAACCCGTCCACGGTGTACCCTCTGCCTCTTGCCCATGACTGAGGTGTCATGTATAAAGACACGAAACAGGCAGGGTTTTTTTTTTTTGCTCTCCATTTGTGGCTGTTTCTTTTCTGTTAGTTAGTAAAATAAACTTTGTATTTCAGATATTGGACAAGCTTCTTGACCGCGAGAGTCAAACCCATAAGCCCCAGACTCTCAGCTCATTCTACTCTAGTAAACCGGCCACGGGTAGCCAAAAAAGCCCGTCCAAACATGCAACACATGGAAGCGGTGGAACAGGTGTTTCCAAACATGCAGCACCAGCTACAACAGGAGGCTCCACATCTGTGCATGGTGTCTCAGACAGTGGGGTGGCTGGGCAGGGTGGGCTGACAGGCACAGCATCAGGAGAGGCAGCAAGTGAGAGCCGAGAACATGGTGAGCATCCCTGTGCTTTTGTTTTATAAATTGTCATAATCGAGCAATAAGGAAAGTTCTTCTTCCTATAATTGTACATATGTTCTAATTGGGAGATATTTGGAATGTGCAAGAAAGAACTTTGGAAAACGCTGGGAAGCCTTACCCGCTTATTTCCTAATTTGGGGTCACACGGGTGAGCTGGAGTCTATCCCAGCGCACATAGGGCAAGAGGCAGGGTTACACTCTGGACAGTCTAAACCTAAAGTTGTGTCTGTATATTTATAAATGTATGAGCAGTATTACAAAACCAACAAAATACACAGAAGAGTAAACAATGTAGTCTTGGTCACCATCTACTGAATACATTTTAAACTGGAGTAACAAATTAAAGTTTAATAAAAGTGTTTTTGAGAATAATTATTAGGAAAGCTAGTTATTTGAAACCTATGTGTGGCGGGTGAATATGTTAGCCTTTTTTTGTATATTGATATGATTATTATGTAGAAATATGCAGAAAATATTTATTTGCAAGTAATGGTCATATATAAATATCTATTATTTACAGTATTAGTCAAATTAGACACTGTAAAGAAGTGTGCCAGCCATGTCTGTGCCATGTCTGTGCCATGTCTGCGTCTGGGTAGTCAGTTCTAGCTAGTCCAGTGGTATCATCAATTTTTTTTCCGTCTTTTTGCTCAATTATCATCTATGCATGTTTTAATGTGTTTAAAGCTTTAAGAGAAATTCTTAAAAAAGAAAAAAAAAACATTAAAAAAAAAATGAAATGCAGTCAGTCAGCCAGTTTTCGGTATATGTCCTCTCGTCCTGGTGGCTAAGAGTTATTTTTGCTTCTGTGGCAGATGGAGCTCCGTCATCTTCATGTGAACAGCAGAATGAGGGGGCTTCTTTTAAGCCTGAGGGCACGGTGCCCAGCCGCTTGGCACTCGGTGGCCGTGGAGCCTATGGATCCCGCTGCTGGGGCTCGCCTGTACGCCAAAAAAAGAAGCACACAGGTAGTATTGGGGATTGATGCAATGCCTGTGCTGCTGTAATAGTAAAAGTGTCATAGGTTGCAGCATATTATGTTAGTATTATTTGTGACCATTTTCTGATCACTCTGCTGATTTGTGCCCCGTCAGGGATGGCCAGCATTGACAGCAGTGCTCCTGAGACCACCTCTGACAGCTCCCCCACACTTAGTCGTCGTCCCATAAGAGGTGGGTGGGCAGCGGCTTCTTGGGGAAGAGGCCAGGACAGTGACAGTATCAGCAGCTCCTCTTCAGATTCGTTGGGTTCCTCGTCATCCAGTGGATCACGCAGAGCTGGGGGCGGAGCTAGAGCCAAGAGCACAGATACCAGCAGGTAAGGCAAAAATGAGTTTAAATTCAATTCAATTCCTCACATACTCCATATTCTTAGAAAACATAGAAATGTTAGTGTTGATGATATCAGAGTTTTTGGTAACACAATGCTGACTTTTCTTTTAATAGGTATAAGGGACGTCGCCCGGAATGCCACGCTCCACATGTGCCCAACCAGCCGTCAGAGGCGGCAGCTCATTTCTACTTTGAACTGGCCAAGACTGTGCTGGTAAAAGCTGGAGGAAACAGCTCAACCTCCATCTTCACTCAGCCTTCCGCCAGTGGGGGCCACCAGGGGCCCCATCGTAACCTGCACCTGTGTGCCTTTGAGATCGGCCTGTATGCCTTGGGACTGCACAACTTTGTCTCACCAAACTGGCTGTCTAGGACGTACTCCTCTCATGTGTCTTGGATCACAGGTGAGTTAAATACATTTTTTCACAACTTGGAACTGATGGAACTGACTAGTTATATTTGTATGTTTTTATGTTTTATCACATGTGCTCCACAGGCCAAGCCATGGAGATTGGCAGTGCTGCTCTTAACATCCTTGTGGAGTGTTGGGACGGTCATCTTACACCCCCTGAAGTCGCATCACTGGCTGATCGGGCATCACGGGCTCGAGACCCCAACATGGTACGAGCTGCAGCTGAACTCGCACTGAGCTGTCTACCTCATGCCCATGCCCTAAACCCCAACGAGATCCAAAGGGCACTGGTGCAGTGCAAAGAGCAGGTACATGAAACACTGTATTCTGTAAGGAGTGTCTAAGACTTTACATCCCAGACTTTATAACCAAACAACTGCATGCATGCATTTTTTTTCAGGATAATCTGATGTTAGAGAAGGCGTGCATGGCAGTAGAAGAGGCAGCAAAGGGAGGAGGTGTGTACCCTGAGGTACTCTTCGAAGTGGCTCATCAGTGGTATTGGCTGTATGAGCAGACAGTGGGTGGAGTCTCTGCAGCACAGAGGGACGGGCAAAACCGGTGTGGTGCAAATGGTGGCGCAGCTCGACGGGCTGCGGACGGCAACTGCAGTGTGTTGGACAGCTCTGTAGCCATAGACACAGCCGGTGTAGCAGCTGTTACTGCATCGGTCAGCGCAACTGCTGTTGTGCCCGTCATATCGGTGGGCTCTACCCTCTACCAGTCACACACACTGCCGGGCACAGCCATGGCACACACGCCAGGTCTACACCCTTATACCACCATTCAAGCCCATCTGCCTACTGTATGCACCCAGCAGTACCTGGGCCATCAGCTCCAGCATGTCCCGCGACCTGCTGTCTTCCCCGTTTCTGGCTCCGCATATCCGCAGGTTTGTGGAAGCTTTTTTTTTTTTATATATTTTGCTAGATTCTATTTATTTATACATTGAAATGTAGCTGACAATCTTATTAATAATATATATCACAACTGAAATGAATTATTGTATATGAATAAAAGTTGTCTGTGTACTCAGGGGTTTCGGACAGGTGTAAATGCAGCTTTCTGTGGTTTGTCTCAGGGAATGCATCCTGCATTTATTGGCGCCCAATACCCATTCTCTGTAGCTGCTGGGCCTCATCCCCCAATGGCAGCAACTGCAGTCACCTTCCCTGGAGTCCCTGTACCGTCCATGGCTCAGATTGCTGTCCACCCTTATCACACCGCAGAAGCAGGGTTACCCCTGAGTACCACTGTGGCAGGTGAGGGTAGATTAAGAGTAAGAGTATTGGTTTGGAATAGAGTTGATCCATGATTTCTCTTCAATTTATGTTTGAAAAAATGTGAGATGTCAAGGATATCCAAAGTATTGAATAGAATGCGAAACAGTTACAGTTTTATACTATTTTACCAGCAGACTTTTGTACAGATAGTCGCACTTGGTTTAGGGTTCAAAGAAAGTCTCAGATCATCTGGCATAGCTCTAAGTAGCTCTAAGCCAGACGTATGCTTGACTTGTAGTGCAAAACATTGTTTACCATCAGAAATGAGCATTTCTTTAGTTAATAACTGGGTAAATCAGCAATTAATTCATGATTAAGTTTTAATTTTCTGGCTAAATAAAACCGATTCCTCCAGGATTTCACAGCCCTTGATATGTGAATGTTGAGCTAAACTGCTTTATGTTTAAATAACCAAAAGAACCGGAGGAAAATAGCTCTACTGTAATATGGGATACAGATTTTTGGGACAGGGAAGGTCGATGGCAGACTTGTGAAACTTTACTTGTGCTTTATTTATTTTTTTTTCGACACAAACACGTAGATGTCCGTACTCTGCACTCTTTCTGGAAATCCTAACTCCATTAAGTTTCCAACAGAATTCCTAATGATCAATTATTGATAAGCAATTATTCACACCCATATTCCTTATTAAAACTTCCCATATACGTTTTTAATGTTTTTTTCCTTACACCATCTTCCTGTCTTTCTTTAGTTGGTGGGGTTCACTCAGGCTCCACCATCCAGGCCATTCAGGGGACAGCTCTTCCAGGTCTTTCTTCCCAGCCACCTTCGTTGGTCAGTGCAGCGTTTCCTTTGGAAGACGAGCAACACAGTCAACCTGTCAGCCAGCAGGGGTTGCACTACCTGCACTCAGCCTACAGAGTTGGTAAGGAAAACACTTGTTTGCTTCTCACCTGATATTATATAGTTCATGAGACCCAGTAGCCTTAGTTAGTCTCGAACCCATAACCCTAACAAATGTAATAAATGTCCGGTTGAAAGTTATTTAGAATTCTCACATTGATTTAGAGAAGAGAGAAAAAACTCTTGGTGTGGTAGCTGCTGATGCAAGTGGTTTATGCTCTTTTGTAGGTATGTTGGCCCTGGAGATGCTGGGTAGGAGAGCTCACAATGATCATCCTAACAACTTCTCCCGCAGCCCTCCTTACACAGAGGACGTCAAATGGCTGCTAGGTCTCGCTGCAAGACTTGGTAATTTTGTCGCTCCTGAAGCCTTTCAAAAATATCTGCTTGTTTGTGATGGTTCGCAGTAGGGCTGAAACCATTAATTGACATTATCCACGACAAAAAAAGTTTAGCAGATTCGTTTTCTCTCATTTGGTCTAATGTAACGGCCTGCAGTAGCATATTTTAGCCAGTGTGGTGCTGTGCTCTATCTATCTTATCTATCTTATCTATCTATCTATGATTATTAAGATAAAAGCAGCTGTGGTAGGATTGGATAATAGATGTATAACAGCATGACGTAATAGCTTGTGTTAGGAGAAGAAATGTTTTTTAAATTACTTGTATTGCTTTTGTGCTGCCTACTTTTCTTACATTACTTGTCTTACCTCCTCTGACTATTGCTGTTTCTTCTGTTTCTCTCTGCAGGTGTAAATTATGTCTATCAGTTCTGTGTGGGGGCTGCCAAAGGTGTGCTGAGTCCCTTTGTGCTGCAAGAGATCATTATGGAGGCTCTGCAGAGGCTGAATCCTGCACACATTCACGCTCACCTCCGCACTCCTGCCTTCCACCAGCTTGTGCAGCGCTGCCAGCAAGCGTACCTCCAGGTGAGACAGATGAAGCTTAGAGGTCAAGAAACAGCAGCTCACATAATATAATAAATAGCTTCAAGCAAAGAGGAGCCCTGACCACATTTCCATCTGTATTACTTTTGGGGCACATTCATGACACGTGTGATCCATTTTCCTCTGGCAGGTTTAATTTCCCTTGATAAGAAACAATACAAACACTACATGAGGGCGTTCTCATGCTTACTTTTGCCAGCAGCTTTCAGGTCACGTGCTGTCAGTGTGTGTTAGACCCACTTTCATCACACACAGCCCACCAAGTGAGCATGTTCACTTCTATCAACTCCCCCGCGCTTCTATCAACAATGTGCTATAGACTACTTTAGAGGAGATTTCCTTAGAATCTTAACTTGTGATGTTAGATGTGTGGAAAGGAAATGTCTTATCTCTGGTCTTGCATGCTAAAACCAAGTATAAATGCTGATCCTCAAAAATATATCTGTAGAAACATTAGAGATTGAATGTAATGATGTTTTTTCATCAACAGTGATGCAGAGAGTTTACATGCTTGCGTATGTGACAACTGATAATATTTTGTTATTTTCTAACACAATGATAACAACAGCGCAGAATTACACAAGCATTGCTTAGACAAAGTAAGTAGATTAAACAATGTACCGTATTGTCCGGACTATAAGGCAATCTAAAATCTTTTGAATTTTCTCAAAAATTGACTGTGCGCCTTATGTATTGTGCTTAATAACCTCGAATTGATTTTTCGTAGTACAAGCTGCTCAAAAATCTGTCAAAATGTTTTAGTACGACTTTTGCGACTGCAGGCAAACAGTGCTGAACGCTACCGTTGAGAGTCGTCCCCCCGCCCCCCCCCCTCTCTCAACTCCAACATTAGTCCTGGTTTAGTCCGGGTTCAGTCTGTATGCTGCAGAAAATTTTTGCACTTTTAAAAAAAAAAAGTCTACACCACTGCTTTATGCTCCTTATAATCTGGTCGCCTCATAGTCTGCAAAAAACGCTTAACGGGCAGATACAAAATAAAAACACTTCATACTTAACAAAGTTAATGTGATGGATCAAGTGATGCCTGGAAGGTTGTTCCACCAAAAGAGAAGTGGTGGCTAGGTGGTTAAGTTGTTGGACTGATACCAGAAAGACTGGGGTTCGATTCCCAGCTCCACCGAGCAACCACTGTGGGCCCTTGAGCAAGGCCCTTAACCCCAACTTGCTCAGTTGTACAAAAGAAATCAACTGTATGTTGCTCTGGATGAGAGCATCTGCCAAATGCTGTAAATTTAATGTGAAAAGTGCAAGGTGCAAGGTGTTAGCCCCTCAGCTGGATAAATGATATGAATGTAAGTCATTCTAAACAACAGCATCTGCCAAATGCCAAAAATCTAACTGTATATCTCCGCTAAAATCTGTCTGAATATTAATCATCAAAACAACAGAATAGTGTTGATTAAGCTCTAAAGGCTGAGAGTCGACGTTGGCGAGCTGTCTTCCCTTCCTGCGGTATCAGACGCAGACACTGTTTGTTGATATGTATGAAAGACTGTGTTATTAAATCATTCTGGCCATGCGAGTCTAATGAGATGACGTGGCATTCTGAGACAGAAATCATCTACCCTGGGTGTCAGTGATGGATTGGGATATCGGAAAAATATCTTCCATATGCTGTTTTTTATTTTTCTTCTTTTTCAGTCGAGTCCTTTATTTGAAATGTCCTGTTCACTTGCCAGCTTTAAAACATGCTGAAATTGGAGTTCCTGCTGAAGGGTTGGATAATGAAAGGGTTACCCTTCCAAATTGATTGGTTGTTTAAATTAGGGTGTAGGGATAGGAGTTGAATAAAATTGTTTAGACATTGCGGTACATCTCAATTTCACTTGTGTTACAGGGGCATGTCCTCTTCTCCGTTCAATAGGACCGGCTTTATAACCTCTGACATGCACAACATGAGGTTTTATTTTATTATAAATAAAGATAAATTGCCTCTAAATCCGCTGCAAATATCCGCTGTACACCAAAGCTCTACAAATAAGATACACAATGCTGATACTGATGGTTCTGTTTCATTGAGGAGCATTAATAACGCATACGTACGCCCCGTATTAAAATTTAAATGAGATCACGTCGGAATTGTCCATTGACTTTAAAGACATTGCGCATAGATTGTGTGGGTGATTATTAGCTAGAGTAGTAACAGCTCACTGGTTAGAAGTGATGACATGCTGACCAGAGGATTATAGGATGAAACCTCCAGGGACACCCAGCTGTTATTTCAGGGTTCCTGGGAAAGGCCCGTATCCAGAGCAGATTGTATTTCAGATAAGAGAAATATTTTAAAGGGCCAAAAATATGGTCAAGTCAACCAAACATCTGGGCCAAAATTGGTTACTTCCATACTATATAGGAGCCGAAACTGAGATGTTAGAAGCACATTTAACTTTTTCGCAAGAGACGACTGATCATATGCAGAAGTGTTAGCAACAACAGGGCTCCCGCAGTACTTTAAATAGCTTTAAGAAGAAAAGTGATTGTTTCCTGTAGTTAATTTACATCCTTCATGTTAAAAAATGATCCAGCTGTAAATTTAAGCTGCTGTGATGCTTCATGTATGTCAAAAAGGCAGATGTAGTATGAATATTATTGATCTGTATTCATACCATACTACAAGAGTTTACTTTTAAACAGTGGGAAAGTACATTCCCAGATCTCACCCCATTTGATTTTTATCTTGGGAAACATTTGACGGCAATGGCAAACGTAAATCATCTCGAGGAATGTATGGCCATGAACATTACAAGCATAACTCCAGCTGTGCTTATAGATCACTGATAATCTTCAGCAGTGGAGGACACGCATGGAAATGTGTTTTCAAAACAATGCTAGTCATGTAGAGCAGATTACAGAAATATTATAGAAAATGATTTGTCATCCGGTATAATAACTGTAATGTAGAACATACTTGAGTAATGTACAATCCAAAATAAACGCAGGGGTCTGACCTCGGTCTGGTTGTCTTTGGAAGAGGAGAAAAGGCTAATATTATTAAAGCTGCTTATAAATTTATTTTATTATAAAGATACAAGCTAAAATAGGACCTCTGCCTTATTTTTTATTTTTATTTTTTTTTTTTTTTTTAAAAACAAGGTCCATGTAAAATCTTTTGGCCATGAGGACACAATATTTGAACATAGAACCGTAGTCTCTGTTGTTCAGTGTTTTTCTGTGTCTCATTCCTAAATTCATGTTTTCTCATTCCTCAAACAGTACATCAACTATCGGCTGATCCACCTGACCCCGGCAGACTATGACGACTTTGTCAACATCATTCGCAGCGCCCGTGGGGCGTTCTGTCTCACCCCGATGGGCATGATGCAGTTCAACGATGTCCTGCAAACTCTGAAAAGAGGCAAGCAGACCAAGGAGCTGTGGCAGCGGATCTCACTGGAGATGGCAACATTTTCCCCCTGAGGGGTTTCACACATACGCCAGCAGGAACTGACTGGATAAACTGCAGCTCACCCCAGAACTCCATTCAAAAGCCTAGTGTGAACCGCAGCACCCCACCTGCAGAGCCCAGACTCATCACTGGCAGCACAATGTCTCCTCCACATGCTCCTGTATTACTCCAGGATGTGCAGTCTCATGAAGTATCTCATGAAGACGTGGGAGTAACTCATGATAAAAGGATCCTCCTGTTAGCAGACCCGTGTGTGTGTGTGTGTGTGTGTGTGTGTGTGTGTGTGTGTGTGTGTGTGTGTGTGTGTGTGTGTGTGTGTGT
>JAOTRA010000032.1:12425203-12446221 GCA_026260255.1 Pseudolaguvia tuberculata
ACACACACACACACACACACACACACACACACACACACACACACACACACACACACACACACACACACACAAAGACTTCTCTCTCATATCATTTATTTATTTATGTATATTTATTTAATATATATAAATAAATAAATAAACAAACTATAGCTATAACTATCTCTCTACAACTATATCCATCTATCTCTCTACATCTCTACCTCTCTATCTACCCATCTCTATCTACACACACACAATTAAAGCTGTGCATCTATTGTCAGTTTGCCCATCTAAGCAATGCTGGAAAGCAGTAAATCTCCACTTCCTCTGCTCTCCCTCAAGACACATTATCAGAGAAATTTACACAGGAAGGCACAGCAGCTCCGCTACAATGCACTCAGCATACCTCGATCTATCGGATCAATGGAGGTGATCGGCATTGTGAGCTCTGTTCGAAGCCCATGTAGAGCCCGCCTAATTTACTTAAGCCATTAGTGGCGTGGGACAGATGGCCCCAATGGCCTTTGCTCATGTAGACAAGTGTGGCTTATTAGAGCACGGCCATATGGAGACAATAGAGCAGAACAAGTGAGAGACAGATGCTGAGTAGGAAAGACATGTGGACGAGCAAGCCAGACCTACTTCAATAATAAAAAAAAACAAGAGGAAACAAAATCACAAGCATGAGTGAAAACTGGATATGATGAGGAGGCATAGACAGAGAAACATGAAAAAAAAGGAGAAGACATTATTTCTGCATGGAAAGCAGTTGGATGAGTTCTACACTGATGCTACACTGGAACTCATCCTTTAACCTGTGCATCAAAAGCAGCTTGTGTTACACAAATCCATTTGCAGCTCCATTACTGACTGCTCCCTTGAACAGACTGCTGTTCATGACCCATCTGGGAGGAAGCATAGGCCAGAGATCGCTTAGATTAGGACTAGTCATGTGGGTGTCAAAAAAAAAAAAAAAGGCAAACCGATTCGATCTTGAGTAAACAGCATTAAACGTTACCCTGACACAATGATGATGATGATGATGATGATGATGATGCTTCCTATCATCCTTTGCCTGTATTTATTTCTGCTGTACTAAGCAGCCTGCTTTACTGTGTGACTAGGATTTTAACAACAATGAAGCTTTTTAAATCTAGCTGTGAACAGCAAGTGGCAGGGTTGCACTCACTCACATGACAGCCAAAATCCCAATTTCAAGTTGGTGTCTATTTTTACAGCAGCTTAAAACAGCGTGCAACAGAAGTGCTAACAAATTACCCTGTCATTCTGCTCCCAAGTCAACAAAACACAGAGAAAATCATTTTCACTGAATGTTTGCTCATTAAATGCTCAAAGTTTGCAGCCTGCAATACTGCTGAAGTCTTCATCCGGATTGGTCACAAGTTGATAAGCAGGTTGTAATTTAAATCACATCATAATATTAGTGGCTCCAATACGTTATCATTTTTATAGAAACAGTTCATTTTCAATAACTAGGAGGTAAGAAATAATTTTTATTATTATTAACAACAGGCTTCAAAATGGTTACATCAAAGACTACCATACTAATACAGTGATGTATTCTGTAGGGAAATTAATATTTTTCATTTTTGGTCAAAAATGAAGATTTCAGACATTTCACTGAAATGTGAAAACGGATATTTTTGATTTTCTTGTTGAAATCCATGTTGTGCATGGAAGCTAAATGTAACATAATCAGATGTTTACACATGTTTCACAACAGAACAAGAGTTCATGGTTTCGCTGAAAAATAAATAAGTGTACCCCTGCCTTTCATTTTATGTGCGCTGGAATAAGCGACGCCCGGTGATCACGAATTAGGGAATAAGCGAGTTAGAAGATGAAAAAATGAAAATAAAAGGAAATCATTAAAACATTGTTTACAGAAGGCAGCGTTTGCATTATATAATAAGTTAGGGGGGCGGGGGGGACATGTTTTTATGTTTACCTGATTATTGCCTTTTGTCTAGTTTACCAGAAACAATGTTTTCTTGTACGTCCATGTTGAAGGATGGGTGGGTGATTGTGTTAATTTCTTTTTTAGGCAGATTGTTTAAAGAGTGATTGATTACTAATAATGCCAAAACTGTCAAAATAGCATATAAAAAGCTCATTTCAGACCCAAGCGTGTCAAAGCAGTGCACAGCTGTAAGTTTCTTTTGGCTTCAGTGATCGAAGCTCGATGTGTGTGTTTTTTAATTGGCCAGGAAGCTTGCATAAATGAACATTGCAGTATATTGTTCTGCTGGTTAACACAAAAATAGCTGATCGATACCAGTGTGGTAACAGCGGCAAACAAAGTCAGCAGTGGCATTAGAAGGACTTGCGAGTAAACACTGTTAAAGCTTTTCTTTATCCTCCGATTCATTTAGGCTCCTCGTTGTTTCATGTCAAACATGCCTTCCTCGGTTACCATGAGAAGGTGTGAGTGACATACTTGCTCCGTCAGGGTTATTGGATCCCCGCATTGGCTGGGTGCTGATGAACGCCTCATAATCTAGGCTTCAGAAAGCAGCGGACTCTGCATTCTGTAAAAAGTTCCTAAAGCTTGTCCCGTGCTCAGGGGAACATATAGATCCTATAACCTGTGAATCTTGGCACAGTCTTACAACAAACTGTTAAAAATAATGCTGACACACTGCTGCGGTTTCAAGGTGGCAGGAGGGAAAATGAGTCATTATTGAAACATCTATCTGCAAATAAAGAATAACAAGATACTCGAGGAGAGAGAAAGAGAGAGAGACACACAAAAGGCTATGCTTTCTAATCTGGTCTGGTACACTCGTAGATAAAAGCCTACCGAACCATTAGGATTCAAGTCTGGCAACCCCGCAGTGATGCTCAGGCTGTGAGCTGGTAGGAGGTGGTGATAATTATCTAAACCTAACCAGTGTTCACAAGAGAGTTGGCGGGTTAACAGAACAAGTATTAACTGTTACTGGAGGTCAATGGAATGAGTGAAACCCTCCAACGGGCATCATCTTAAAACGAGCAATAAATCAGCCCCAGTTTTAAGTTAACTGAGGCAAGCTGCCTGCTGCAATAATGAGTTAGTCACACATTATAGCTACATTTCAGCCCATTATTACTACTTTCACTGCCACACATATTGCAAAAGGAGAAAGAAAAAAAACTAACTGTACATAACTGTATTGGATACTGGAGATGCCTGGCTAAGTAAAGCTTTAGTATCATGCCGAGAAGGGAGAGAGGAAAAATTTAAGGCATACAGCCTTTTTCTGAAGGACAGCAAAACTAAACCACTGCACTTGAGTAGATGTTAGAAATCTACTCAGGATTTATGTATAAACCCAAAAATATTTTCTAATGCTTTCTTGCATTTTTATTTAATTATGTAAATGATTGTAGTAACCCTCATCAAACAAAAGTTAATAAATTCATTAAAACATTTTTGGTCCAAAACTACAGAAATCACTTTGGTGTGTTTTCACATTAATCTGTCCAGGGCAATGAGTTGTGTTCCTATCTTTGGCCACATACATTGTTTTTCTTTCCATCCAATATAACATGAATCATATATAAGCCACCTTCTTGTAAAGAAAAAGCAAGAAAACATTGATATAATAAAATTGGTTTTAGGCCTCAGTCATATGTGGAAATAAATCTGATACATGCTATTGTGTCTTCCATGAACGCGGACATTAATACATGTTTCGGATTCATATCAGAATACATTAGCCCCCCTGTAATCAATAAATATGTACTGTCTGTTGATTATCATGGATTGTTTTTCTATGTTAAAAGCAGATATTATATATATTATGAATTTCCAACAACTTTATACTGCCCAAAACAAGGCCACTGTGTTTAACCTGGATTTATTTCTAGAAGTTCAAGTAGCTGATTGTAGCAACGCAGAAGCCTCATGCATCAAGGATCATGTTAAAGATCCAGCACAGGTCTGGTTTACCACCTTTAAAAAAACAAAAAACAAAAAAAAAAACCCCAACCATCTGTCCACACTTGTTCAGAGCACAGCCCCTTTTACTTGGTAAGGTTTAAATAATTTCTGCCTCCACCTGTGGTCAATAAGGACTGACCCGGCACCGGTTGCTTCATTTGTTCCCACTAGAAGAGGCTGAAGTTCATGTGTTGACATTTGCAAACTGACAAGTGCTTGGCCTCTCATGCTAATGCTACAATATGTAATTAATTCCCACCCACGCGGCAGCAGACAAAGCACAGCTCCATAAAAGGTCACTTGAAAAGCTTTCGCCATGCTTTTGATAGCAAAAGGTGAGACTTTCTTTAGGAGGTGTACAGGACAGGAGACATATTCTGCTGCGTGATGTGGAGAACATGTTTGTTTCCAGCAGAAATTCACCATTTTTTTTCCTCTCTCCAGTGAGCTGTAGCAGTGCTGGAGCTGTACCTTGACCCGTCAGTCACTTCAGGGTATGCAAACGGAGCAGAAGAATGCCGAGGCATGTTTCGCTCAGCTGAGCATTTTGCATGCTGGGAAGAGAATCTATTAGAACAGACAGATGCAAGCATCACACTGATCTGTACTGTGCACAGGTCCGCATTCAACCACTTTCAATTATTCCACGGCAAATTGTGTGTGTTTGTGTGTACGCATGTGTGTATGCGTGTGTATGTGCGCTTGCATCTGTGCCAGTCATTTTCAGCAGATTGTAAAACAGAACAGGGATTAAATTGGGCAGGAGATTGAGAGCTCTTTGCATTAATCACAGATTTCCTTCTATCCCTCAGTTACAGTACAATCAGAAATGGCTGAAGGATGTTCTTTGAACTGTGTGAGCGACATTGTTAAAATAAATGATATAAAGATTACACACGCCTTTTAAAATGGCAGAATTAATATTAGATAAAAATTCCACTTTTAGAAAAAAAAAAAAGAAATATATAATAAAAACTTCAATGTCATAACCTTCAGGTTCAGAAGTCTCTTGCTTGATCGCCTTTAATGCACAGACGAACAAATATTAGGTTATGAGTACCATCACTTAGTCTAGACCAGATTCATTAGTTTGTTTTTAAAGGCTTTTGGTGAAGTATAATGTCTGATTTTAAGCACATTTTTTAATACTACTTTTTATATTGAAAGTTTTTTCCCCAGTAAACTGACATTAATTGAAGTGTACCAACACATTCACTTGGTCTGTGTGTATTATGAAAAAGCACTTGTGTCTAACCTTTTTACCTTTAAGTCTAGCTATGTGAAAAAGATTAGAAATTCCTGACATGCCCAAAGTTCTTCACTATTTGTCAGTTATTGTGTTTTCTCTATGATACTGAATTTTACTGAGACTAAATATGAATGGCTCATTCGAAAAACAGACACACACCAATGATCATTTTTCATGTTTTTAGAAAATAAGACGGCGAGGTGGTCTATTGGTTAGCACGGTCAATTCACAACAAGGGGTCAATTCCTGGGTCGGGGGTCTTTCTGTGCGAGTTTGTATGTTCTCCCCACGTTTGCGTGGGTTTCCTCTGGGTACTCCAGTTTCCTCCCACCGTCCAAAAACATGTACATTAAGTTGATTGGTGCCCATAGAAGTGAATGTGTAAGTGGTTGTTATTCTACGTGCGCCCTGCGATGGACTGGCAACCTGTGCCGCTTTCTCACTCTATGTACGCTGGGATATGCTACAGTGGATCATTGCGACGCCGAATTAGGAAATAAGCGGGTAATAAGATGAATGAATGAAAGAAATATTTTCAGTATTTTTAAAAAAAATGTATATTATAATTTCACATTGATGGTAGTCACCTAGAAGGCAGTTCACGGCTGATGGTTTTAGAGGGAGATTAGAGTGGCCTGGGTATCTAGATGTTATTAACATGGATTAAAAATCAAATCATATTGAGTGGACATACTTTTATGCAGTATGTACATCACCACTTTACAGATAAGTGTGTGTGTGTGTGTGTGTGTGTGTGTGTGTGTGTGTGGCAGAGTGACAGTCTTCTGCTTACTAATAATGAATTCTGAACAAGGAGCAGGCTCCCTACACGCACAGCTTCATAATTCAAATACTACTGACCCATTCAAATACATAAAGCGCCCCCTAGTATTGTACATATCGCAAGAGCTGATTAACATGTCTAATTTACTGAATCAAAACCTTTCTTGACTACTGAGCCGGTTTATATGCAGGCGAGTTGCTGCAATTGACCGTATTTGACTGTTAAATAGTTATCATTTGTAAATCACTGTGTTCATGCTGTTCTTAATGATTTATCATCACATACTCTGGTGTCAACCAAATGAGAGTGAGTTCAGTCATTCCATTGAAGTATACTTGCCAAATCCCTGGAATCCACCCAATCCTGGGACTCATTAGTGCCACACACTGAATCCCGCAGAACCAGCTGTTTTGCTATGCATGACAAGTCTGACTGATCCACTGAATCAGACAGGTTGAATGAATCCTATGAATCATTACACATCAATTTTGAGCTTTGTAGGTTTCTGTCCTTATAGTAAGTTTTCAAAACAACTCGTTAAGCTACTTCTAAAAAAAAAAAAAAAAAAATGAATGAAATCTCCAGCTTGTATTTATCCAAGTTGTTGTGAAGCAACAAGGTAACTTTGGGCTAAACCTTAGAGTACAAGAGAAGAAGACACATCAACAAAAGAACAATTCTTTCTACTTCATGTTCTCTAAAGCTGCCTCAAGACAATGTACATTTGTTTAAAACGCAATACAAATCAAGTTTAATTAATACGAACCCACTGTGCAACTATCTAAAAATTACATGGTTGATAACTTGATTGCATTTGCAAAGAGGCGTCATGGCGTAATTTATCAAATGATATTTAAGCATCTATTTTTCAATGTAAACTGTGGTATTAACTGTCGTTTAATTCTCTGAATTTTAAAGCGAAAATCGAGTGCTTTAGAGTGCGAGTAATTTCAATAGATTTCCTATACAGCTCCAGTGTGATCTCTAGCATTGGTGCGAGACTGAAATTACATGGTAGTAAATAAGAGCAGAAGTGTTCACCGAGGCCACAGAAGTCAGTGCATGCGCTGGTATAAATGGAGCCTCGTTTATCATTTACACTCATGTTCTGGCAACAGTCGTTTATCATTTATACCAAAACGCTCAGTCACTTCTATTCAGGTACACACACACACACACACAAACGGGTGATCTCATGCCAGGCTAATTACAGTTTGCATAAAATACAGTGATTTAGTAAACTACATTTAGATTTTCTCTGTGGTATCTATCAAGAGGCTTTGTGGACAGGCCAAACATAAGGCAGATTACCGACAACACAGTTAAGAACTAGACAATAAGTGGATTAGCAACATAACCTGGTGCGAACAGTGCAAGACAAACTGTGCAAATAATACAAACGTTGTGCACTGACGACTGACGGTACAATGCAAATATATCTAAACTAGATTAAATACCATCAACCAGATTATAAGTGAGTGATCTGCAGATAGAGGGAAACAGCGTGTATAATATAAATATAACTTTATCCATTCTCTATACTAAAAACTAGTGCTATGAGCACAATATTGGAATATAGAAAGTGGAAAACTGCTGCAGAAATAAAGAAGATGCACTCTTATGTAGCAGCAGGTAATGTTACTGCTGGCTTTAGCTCAGTGTAATCCTTCCAGAAAATATGAAACCCAAACAAGATGACAAGAGGAACGGGGAGGGGGGGGAGGATATGTGAAACTCCACACAGACACTAACACAAGATGATACCAAAGAACCTGGAGCAGTGAAGCAGCAACGGTACATGCTGTGCCTCCAAGCTACTCTGAAGTCTAGGTTTTAAATGCAAATAAAAGACTGGCTTCGAAAGCGGATAACTGCATCC
Source organism: Pseudolaguvia tuberculata (assembly GCA_026260255.1). NCBI lineage: Eukaryota > Metazoa > Chordata > Actinopteri > Siluriformes > Sisoridae > Pseudolaguvia > Pseudolaguvia tuberculata. Next base: position 12,433,038 of record JAOTRA010000032.1, read on the forward strand.
AAGAATTGCATATAATTTAATACTATTTAGCATCTGAAAACGAAATGTTAGGTGAGTAGCATGTCTGACTTATGAAACTGAGTATGAAAAAGGTTCCCAGAAAACCCACTACTTTTATGACTGGCGCTTTACAGTCTGGTAGAGGCAACGACTTTTCATATGCAAAGTCAACACTAGTAGCGTCAAACATTTATGCTACCATGACAGCATGTCGCATGACTATCACCAGAGCAGAAAGTTGAATTTTGTTCATACTCACGTAACCATACAACATAAAACAAACTTAAACCCTCTCTTTGCAACTCAATACTCAACTCAAGAAGTAGTACAGGATATAAGATGCAACATTTTTTTCTCCCTAATCATTTGCCTATTAGTCAGAAGACCATTTGATGGACAGATTATCAATGCCAAGGAAATGACAATGATTTATGGCTACATTTTTGGGCATTGGCAGAGCAGTATTACAGCCCTGCTCAAGCCTGGAAGTAGTTTCAATAGACTCCATAGTTTTTATAGAACAAGAAAGTCAAGATATGCTTAATAGTACTAAAATAGACTAAAAATGGATAATACTTACATTACGATGATATTCATCAGTTACAATAGTCAGTGACTGTCACTGACACACACAGGGGAACAGTAATGATTTAACACTAATGTGCATCTGTTTTGTCGTCATGTGGCCCATCTGATCAGGTTACTGCTGGTCTGTCATCTGCCATCATCTCTGATCTTTCAATACTACACTGTACTAAACACACAGATTACTGAGAGTCCCAGAGTTTACCAAAGTCATCTCTTCGTGTTACTGTACCTGAATCACAAGCTAGAAGGTGAACAAAAGGAAGCGTCTTTAATGCTGTACAGATAGCCTCTAACAAAATAGAAACAAGGTCCATCAGCCCGTCTGAGGCTGAGAGAAGAGCAATGACACTGCCTCTATATGACCATATCCTCGCCATGTCCCCTTCTCTACCCCCTTATGTCAACATTCGATAAAATGATAGAAAGTTTCACTTAAGGACCTTGTGTGTTAAAATAAAAGATTATTATGAGTGATAGTAAAATTAAAATCAATCTAAAAAGGAATATTGACCTAGGGACAAAAATTGTCCTAATAAATAAACAAACATCTTCCATAAGCGGAGGGCCCTGAATTCAACAGGATACTAATTACCTTGCTCTCCAGGCAGCAAGAAAACTATTAACACAACAGCTGGACTCAGTCAGCGGGTGGGGGTGGGGGTGGGAGAGAAGAGTAGGGGTTGAGAAAGGGGAGAGAGAGAGAGATGAAGCAGCACAAGACAGAGTGACCGAGGGAGATTCATGGATAAAAATGTTGAATAAGAACAGAGGAAGGCAAGAAATTGGTGGAACATGTCTGACTGTTTCACATGATTTTATATCACAATCATTTCCTTTACACTCGCACAGCAAATCAAGAGGATATTGGATTCGTGTCTGTCCATCAAAATACAGCAGGACTTTTTTTCTCGATTTAGTTGTTTGTTGATTTTTGTTTCGATTGCTTTCGCCAATACAGTTTCCGGTTTGACGCTTCACATTTCCATTTCAGTGATTCAAATAAGATCTCCAGTAGGATTACATTTTACCAACGCAAACATAAAACTAGGATAATCTAAGGTCCGGAAAACATGTTTATGAAGGAGACATGCCCGTCACTCAGTGCACCATTAAGAAACAGAATCACCAGGATTTTTTCCCCTTTTTTATTTACATGCATGGCTTGCCTTTCCAACAAGATCACAGACAGTCAGGATCAAAGAAAGATTGTCAACAGGCAGACTTTTCTAGAAGAGAAAAAAAAAATAAAAAATCATACACCAACTCAGACACACAAAAAACAGCGACATGCAGTCAGTGTCTGACTAAAGAAATCATTTCACAACCTTTGATGAGTTATTAATTCAAAACACACATAAAAGTTCAAACACAGACATACGAGCTCCAGAAATCCAAATGCAATGTTGAAACAAAGTACTATGATAATCTATAATTCAACTGCTTAGTCTTTAGACCTTTAATAATTGGATGACAATATAACAGAATGAGAGAGAGAGGCAGAGAGAACAATAGAGTAATATATATTCATCATCTTACCTGCTTATTCCCTAGTCCACGGTCACGAGGGTCTGCTGGAGCCTATCCCAGCACATATAGAGCGAGAGGCAGGGGTACACCCTGTAAATTGCGGGGCCACACAGACAAACAACTACTCACACACACTCTTATGGGCAATTTAGAACCTAATATACATGCATTTTTGGGCTGTGGGAGTATACTGAGGAAACCCAGATGTATATACATGTAAATGTCAGATATATGTCAGTATACCAGAAAGACCCAGGTTCAATTCCCAGCACCTCTGAGCAACCACTGTGGGCCTCTGGGCAAGGCCCTTAACCTCCAATTGCTCTGGTTTGATCATCTGCCAATGCTGTAATTGTGAAATATAGAACTTTTAATGATCTGGGTAGTTCCTTACACGCTCACAGTTTATGATGCCTACTTACAGCATGGTGTTCTGCAGAACTTGGTTTTGGTTAGTGCTTTTCAGTAGTACACTTATCAAACTCAAGAGTTGCAAAAAAACCCCCAAAAACTGCTGTGCGCTGGAATGCAGCTGGCTCTCGGTCAGATGTAGGCTATGACAGCGAGTGCTTGTTCATCAGAATATGCATGTTATCCTTTAGGTCCAGCTGGCGAGCATTTGGTTTCGGCAAACTGTTACAAATCAAGAGCAAAATCTTCAGTTTAGGACAGGATATTGAGAGGAGCATGCAGTCCTTACCAACAGATCAATCACAGGTTTGGTATGAATGACTTCCTGCACATCCACAGAATTCACTCCTTTCCTTACAGAGAAGAGCCAAATATTTAGTCCTATACTTTGCTACATGTGTTTGCACTATTCCAGCTGCATAATGAAGTTACTTTGAGCAGCATTTGCATTCCAACAGACCCCAAACTGGCTTTATAACAGTCATGGGAAAGAGAAATGTTTGCCACAATCCAGGAATTAGGCTTTAGGGAGACCAACCACACCCTTCATTCCCCCCACTCTAGCAGTGTCAATGCTTATTACAATTTTAATCCATGAGCCAGAATTTAACCTCTTGGAACCAGTGGAAATTCTGCTTCACAGAAATGAATACTTGTAAAAAAGTTTAGAAGTGTCAAGTCTTAGGTTATTTGCATGCTGTCCCAAAAATGTGTTATTCTCCAGTTTGTCATGTTGAACATTAGAAGTTTATGTAGCATCATAAACTTTTTATTTCTCCAAAGGGACCATCAACAAGAATTATGGCAAAAAAAAAAAATCCTTAGCAAAAAAGCACAGCCTCTTGAGGTGACAGTAAGTGGTATGCATAAGACATGACTGCGGGAGATTTTTTATATATATAAAATAAAAATAATAAAATGATTTACATTATTTTAATTGAAAATGCCACTACACACTACAATTTTACATTTTCCAAACAATTGTCATGTAGTTAACACACTGATGTTAGCTGGCTTGGGGTTTGTAGTGACGCATTAAGTATCCAGAAGCTTTGTCATTTGAACCATATATAGCAGATGCAGTACACAGTGAAATGAGAGCAGGTTTTATCCGGCCCATGGTGCTATGCTACACACAGATTTAAACAAAACAACAAAGTTGTACTCAACAGAAGAATAGCAGTAACAGATGTCACAGGGCTGTTTGCATTTGATCTATATTTATGGCTTTTGGTAGACGCCCTTTAGAGTATTTACAGCACTGCTTTGAAGACTAGATCAATTAATATATCCTGATAATGGCATACTAGGTAGAAAAACCAAAACTGCAATCAGTCTAAAATCTGTTGGGTAATTGAAGATAGCAGGAAATCACTCACAGAACATTTTTACTGCTTATTTAAGTCTTCCTATCATCAGGGCACCTTTAAACAACAGCCGGTGACTCAGCTAGTCAGACATCATGGAAAAAGTTAGAATTTTCCGATCCAAACATCAGCAAACATTCCCATGCCGGATAAACACTGTTAAAGAAGAGAATCTTTTCTTGGTTATAGTTGAAACATTGCTTGTGTAGATCTGTGTGTATTATTAAAACTGATAATAGAGTTTATCAGAATCAAAACCTGCTTAAAGGGAATAACGTTTTGTGCTATGATGCTGGTGGAAATTGGCATGATGGTATAATTGAGGGGAAGGAAACCTGACAACCTCACAGACTGCAATGTTTTAAGATTGTGTTTTCTGTCATTTACCTTAAACTGTATGGGTGTTTTTCTAAACCTCCAACTAGGATTGTGGTATTTGAGAACCATGTGGTTTTGTAACATGTTGGTGATCATCTACTTTTTTGTGCTTGGACTACAGCAAAGAGCAGTATAATGTTTGGGTGTTAGATGTGTTTAAAAAATAAATAAATAAATACTGACATGGCATAATAGCATCCTAACACGATGTTCTAATTCAATAAATGTACTAATCCCATGACATACATCCTTTATAATTAGTTGTTTGCATGCCAGAGAATATAGTGTGGCCTGTAGATAAATATACTGGCGGTGTAACATCTGCTATCGGTACTCGCCTTTACTTTTACCTGCTGGGGTTAGAATTACATCTCGCCTAGGGGACCCATTACTTCCATCTGACTCATTGCCAACTTCAGTCATACTAAGCAAAATATAAGGAGGACACAAATGTTCATTTTTTATAGTTCTGTTTTCAAAATTTGGTAAACTGTTGGAAGATCTTCTGTGGCTCCTTTATTCTCTTCAAAGAAAATGTATTTAGGAGTCAGGTCAAAGCATTAAAGCTTGCTAAAACTCTCCAGAGACAAACCGGTTCTGGAGGAGGCTCATCACGATTCAAGCGCACTTGACTGAAGGACTGCAGAGAGGAGAAAAGCACATCAGATAGAGAGGATAGTGAGAGACAAGACAAGGTCAAAAAAAAAAAAAAAACATGAAAGAATGTGGAAGACAGTGTCACCGCAATAGAGGATGTTGATTGGCTACGGAATTCTGAAGGAAAGAAAATTTAATTCCATGGGCAACAATTGAACGTACAATCTTCTGATCGGCTACCACTTCCCCCTTCCTGTCCATCATTTAGTAAATGAAAGAAAAGGACTTGGTGCTAATGAATCTTATTCACAAAACATTTTTAGGGTAGTTACTACATAAGTTGGGCTGGGGAAAAAAAGCAAAGATGAAAGAATGGCTCTGAAGAGAAGCACTGGGTCATGGGAGATAGTGTTACAACTCCTACAGCGTTGCTGCAAGTTTATTAAAATGACCTCAGCTAACTTCATTAACCAGCATATTGTTCGGCCTTGAAAACATAAATTCTGCCTCTCGACTATTACAGCAAATTAAGCAGCACTATGTGGGACAGAAACCTAAGCAACAGGAAGATTAATGGGGTTGTGGTCGTGGACAGAAAACAAGCCTTGAAGCTATGTAAAGGGAAACATGGGAAGCCACTCCAAATACTAGCTGTGTACTGGTCATGCTTTGTTACTGCCTCCACAATTCAAAGTTAGTGTTCATTTAAAGATAACAGGAGTTTCTACAGTGATAAACCTAAATTATTTATTGCAACACAAATGGGGTGGATTAGCAGAAAGAGTTTGGTTTAAATTCAGCATTTGGGCTGGAAATACTCCATTACTGGCGTTAAAAAGTAAACATGTTTGGCTGAACAAGTGCATTAAGTGTAAAGCTAATTACACTGGGGTATTAAAGCAGAGAAAATTTAAAACCCATTAGAGATACCAGTGCCCTAAACATCAATAAACCAGCTCTAAATACAGGCAAAAGGTCATTAAATTATCTAGTGATAGTACTGAAAGGTGATTAAGCTGGCAGTATAATCCTGACGTTACACGGCTCACCCGAGACACATTGTCAGTGCTAAAAAGCCGTTTGGATTATATAGCATGTCCGAATGACTTGATTTAATACTGCTCCTAGGCAACAAAACTGTCCAGTCCAGGACAGAACGGTGCCGTGGGTTAGGATCTCGAGTGCTTCTGCGCTGAGACTCTGGTCTCTGGGAAACCCTCAATCTTTCAGTGTTCATGGAAATAGAGAGCAGACTGGAGAATGTCTCAACGTGTTCAGACTAGCTAATACTGGCACAGGGAAACGTTATATCAGACTCTGGTGTTTTTAAAAAAAAAAAAAAAAAAAAAAAAAAAAAAAAGGGAATCAGTAAAGTAAGTCAAACAACCGAATAGCACAAAAGGAAAATGCGTTGGACCACTAGCAGCAATATAGAAAAATAGGAGTGAGAAACTAAAAGGACTACGATAAATAAGGTGCAATATAACAGTTTTAACCAGCAGTGAACTCTTTTTTCCTTGTAGTAACACCAGAGCAGAGCTGTAACAAACAATCGTTTTATTAATTAAGAATAAACTAATGAGAGTGAATTTATTTGTTAATTTTTATTTCTGAAAGCAACCATGTCACTTATTTTATATTTAAACTTAACTTTAAAAATGTAAGTCTTGAAAAACATCTGTACCAAAACGGCTAAAACATGATCTGTAGCTGTATTTACTTCTGATCACTAACCTTTTCCATTACCAGATGTACACAAATCAGAAACTGAAAAAAAAAAAAAAAGATTAAAACATTTTACTTGCATTTCATTTAAAATCAAAGGTTTATTTATTTTGGTACTCATTTCCTCCCACAGTCGAAAAACATGTACATTAGGTTGATTGGTGAGTAAAAATTGCCCATCGGAGTGAATGTGTGTGCTCTGCGATGGACTGGTTAACTGTCCCGGGTGTACTCCTGCCTTTTGCCCTATGTGTGCTGGGATATGCTCCAGCAGACCACCATGACCCCGAATTAGGAAACAAGCAGGTAAGAAGATGAATGAAATCAATCAATCAATATAAACAAACAATTATTTTACTACTAGCTCTACTAGCTTAATCTAGGTTTTGTTTGTTCATCTATGTGTGCCCTATGATGGACTGGCGACCTGTCCAAGGTGTACCCTGCCCCTCACTTTATGTGCGCTGGGATGGGCTCCAGTTAACCCCCATGACCCCGAATTAGGGAATAAGTGGGTAAGATGAATGAATGAACAAATACAAAAGATAAACGGTGTTGAAGTTCAGTAAAACTATTCAGTGTTGAGTAAAACTAACACACTAAATACTAATATTAACCAGTGTTTGGGGATGGAATATGTAAATAAAGTATGAAAAATAATGCAGGCAATCTTTTCATTTATCTACTACAAAAACAAACATCTTGTGCAATTTGGCTGTAATCCATCCTTAGATTATTACAAACCTGCATTAGCACTGCATACAATTAAAGGAAATCTATTGGCTGAACAAAATGGGCTACAGCCTTTTTCTGCAGATCCAGTTTAAATGAGCTTTCACCGTGGTCCTGTTGCTCAAAACATTTAACACATGGATAGCAAAACAAAAGCGAGAGAGAGAGAGAGAGAGAGACCATTTTTTTCAACCATTTATGAGGGCGGAAACAATGTGCTTCATCAAGCGATCAGCGTGACACTGTGTCCAGCATTTTAGCTGTGAAGATGATTTAAGTACGTCTCCCTGTATACAGAAAAACTGTGAATAAATACCACTACTTTCTACGTGTCCCGAGTCAGGTCAGATAACACTGATGGTGCACTTCAATAGATAAAGTCAAAGAGTTATGTAGGCTGCTTGAAAACTAGGCACAGGCATGAAAAAATAAATAAAATAAGAGTATTTAATGTATGGTAGAATTGCAGTCAAGAACATTATGAATATTCATAATAACTATAGAAACTTTGCTGAAACTCCATCTACAGGAGCTCTGTAGGAGTTCATAGTGTCTGTCTACAGAGGGTCAAAAAAAGTTTGGTTGAGCTTCTCGTTACATATTTAAACATTCCAATCAGGTTCAAACCACCAGTAACTGTATAAGCTAAAAATATTAGTGTTATAAAAGTGCTTGGAAACCAGTAGACACCATTCTGCAAAAATTGTGTGGACGCATGATTTTCACACCCGTGTGTTATTATTGACACACACCACCATAAAAATGTCTGTTCTATTGAACCAGCTTTTTTACATAATACAGCATACAAAGAGGTCTAAACCTTTTCAAGTCTTACAATGCCCACGCGTGCAAAGTCAGATCCATGAAGGCATGGTTAAAAGATATGTATAACAAGGAAGATCTTGAGAACCGCCAACTTAAACCTTCGAGATGTCTGGAATGAACTTGAACACCAAAAACGCACCAAAATGAAACAGCAACTATTCAATAAACTAAAATTCCCAGAAGTGTGGAGGAAATACTAAATGCAACGTGGGACTAAAACTGAAATAAAACATAGGAAGGTCCTCCTTTAATGCAAGCAGACAGAGGTGACGTATCAGTCCAACATCCTGTTGACAGGGAATCATTACTGAAAATAAAGTGAAGTCCAGTCTAGAATGAAACAGACTAACATTACTATTGTATTACACACTGAAAAGCTGTGAACATCACTTGATGGCAGCTACACACAAAAAAAAAGAGCAAAAAGAAATGTATTCTGTACATCAATATTATATCACAAATCAGCTGAATGTGAAGTTCTTTCATGGAAAGTTTATCATAAAATACAATATTTTCCTTTGATTGTTTTGAAGGAAGTATTATTGGGAACTGTCAGACAATAGATGAGGTGTCTGAGGTTTGAGCAAGACTGGTCAATGTCAGATTAATGCGAATAGTGATGTTGGTTTGCTGATTGGTAGAGCACGAGTACAATTCCTAGTAACACCATGCTATTGGACCCTGAAGTAAGACCCTATCAGATAAATGTAAACTGCTCTGGATAGAGGAGTCTGACAAAGTCTGAGAAATGTAAATGCACAAGTCCAGTCAGTTGAAGTCTAAACATCACTCAAACCCGGTTTATCACATTAAAGACTTTGTTGGATTATATTTTTCCCATAAATATTGCATTTTTCTCTAAAGCTTGCAGAATTTTGATGTTGTGCACATGCTTTTGACATGACAGGAACATTCATCATAAGCTTATTATTAACAGGGACACGCTTTCATGTGGGCTGTTACAGAAATAGCAGGAGCTAGAAACATTAACTTGTAGCGGATTTTTCAAACCTAAAAAAATAAACCATTATAACGCATAAAAAGCTTTAAGAGCATACATACCATCATTAAATCTGTCTACACATAAACAGCAATCGTTATTGCTACCAAATGGTGTGGAGGAAGTGATAGCACACTAGTTAAAGTGTTAGATTGCTAATTGGATGATCAGGGCTCAATTCCCTGAAAAAGACCTTTTCACCCCCAATGGCTCAGTTTGTATAAAAGAGATACACATGTTCGGGATGAAGGGATCTGCCAAATGCTGTAAACGTTTAATAAACTAATATAACCACTTACAATGTCCAAGAGGTTCACTGAAACAAGCTAACAAGCGTTTTTAGTGTAAATTCTGGAGTATTCGATTGCAAGCACTGGACCACAGATCAGCCTGGCTTTTGTCTTAACAGATGGTGAAAATACAGACGAAATAAATTTCATTAGGCAATAAAAAAAAAATACCGACTAAACTTATTGATTTCAATTGAGTCCATGCTTACACTTAATTAGTAAAGAATAAATTAATCCATCATTCATTCATTAATCTTACCCATTTAATCCCTAATTCGCTATCATGGGGGGTTTACTGGAGCCTATCCCAGTGCACATAAGAGGCACGGGTGTCCCCAGGACAGGTTGCCAGTCTATCACAGGGCCACACAGACAAACAACCACTCACACACATTAACTCTAATGGGTAATTTAGAATCACCAAAAAAAACCTAATGTATATATCTTTGGACTGTGGGAGGAAACCAGAGTATCCGGATGAAACCCACACAAGCGCGGGGAGAAAAGAAAGACCCCTGACCCACATACACACCCTGGGGCAATTATCCTTTTACAATTCTGATCTTATTTAGTATTTTGACTCCTTCCTCTTAAAGAAATATAACTCTTTAATTACCTATTGATTAATTTGGGTCAGTTTGCCTTTTTCCATTACATGTAATTTCCAGTGCCCAGATGTTTGACTAGTGCTGCTTACCATATAAGTTCATGGAATGTGTATCAATTTTCATACATATTAAACGCAAAACAAACTTGTTGCTTGTAATTGTTTTTCTACCCCAAAACTATAATCATAAACATAGAATAAAACATTTTCTCTTTTTGTTTGGACACCATGTGGTAATAAATTGTGTAATAAACACCAGATTTGTTGAAAATAAATCCTGCCGGAACCTCACTGCTGCTTTTTTTATTGAATATATTGCTGTTTTAATGCTGTTCTAGATGAGGGAGTTTGATCACTTGTTAGATAAAAGAACATTACAGCTGCACTGCTGATACACTAATGCAATCTAAATAAGATTATAGGAATATAAGTAAGGAGTAAGATACAGTAAAAGTGATTATTGTCGAACAAAACAATGCTTTATTTATTTATTTTTTTAACCACAGCAATTTGCCAAATCGTTTAAATTTACTGACGAAAGACATAGCACACAATTTAATCGTTTATAAATACATGTTGTAAGAACCTTAAGGCAATGTTATCACTGATTACAGCAGCTATAAAATGTCACTTATTTTAAGGCTTCTTGTTTTTTCTCTCAACATTAATGTTCACTAAACATCTTGAATTTTCAATTTCTTCTTTATATTGATATAATAATGCAATAAGAATTCAGAGTCACATTGTTGTGTAGGTTGCAGTCAATAGCTTGAAAATAATATTTATTTTATAAAACAGCATTAAATGAAATGACCTTTAGTTTCGTCAATGCATTTCTGGCACACAAAGTGCCGATGATAAATCTTTATTTTTTTAAACAACAGATTAACTCTCAATGGCAGACCCACATACCAACATGAAAATCAAGCAATAACGATAAGCCGTATTGACTTCATCGCCTTCCAGTCAAGCAAACACAAGTTTGAGTTCACCTGTGACTCTGACTGCGTATAGCAGCACGGCATAAATCAGATCTACCGCAGTGCCAGGAAGCCAGAACTGCCTCAGTATCATTTCTGTGATAATTGCATACACACCCACAAGTCAGTTTGCTGTTCCAAGGACTCTAAACTCATTCAGCGAGGCCTGAGGGCACACAGCCAAAAGGAATGGGCTGATGAATAAAAAATAAAAATAAAAAAAAAAAAAAAAGGGGGGGGGTAGACCAAGCCTGAAATGTGTGTGTGTTTATAAGGGGTTAGGGAAGGAAGGATAAGCAGCATAAGAGCCTAAAGGAGACAAATAGACAAGGGGAGGGTAAGAAAATTTCAGGCAAAATTAATAATATCAGCAGCCATGTTGGGCCACCATGATTTCCCACAACAGCTTTAATGTGTCTCAGCAATGATTCTTTAAGTCTCTGAATCTCGTAAATAGTTAGTTGGAAATAGTAGTGAGCACTTTACAATTTTTCCTATGTATTTAACTGAGCTGAGATAACAAAAGTACATGATCTATAGTCACATTCTCATGTTTTTCCAGTGATCCCTTCCAATGAGAGAAGGATTATCATGAAAGAACCCACACCCATCAGGATAGACATGTTTTACGGCAGGATAAACGAGATCAGTAAAATGTACTTCTCTATGTAGATGATTCCCACAAACAACCAAATCGATAAAATGCCTACAGAGAGCCAGCAGTTTAACACTCACTGTGACATCTGTGCACAAAGCCCTGAAATGACCATTGTTCCTACAGATAAATGAGTGCAAATCTCTATAGCCAGATTCCAAAAGGAGGTGAAATGCTTTTCTTGAAAATGTACAAGTTGTTATATAAAGAAAGTCTGAAAACAAGCATAAACGGATGCACCAGGGTAACTACAGACTACATTTGGCAACATAATTTTTGGAGTTGCAAGACAAAAGTACGGTAACTTTGTAGAGGTTTTGTGGAACACCTTTTTAAAGCATAATTGCATATCACATCTTTATTGAAATGGATAGTTTCATGAACATGAAGCCTCTTCAGTTACTGGCTCTGTTTCAGTTACAAACACAGCTCAAACTTTGGTATTGGAAAGGTGCACAACAGAGATTAATCCAAATCACACGACAGGCTACAACAATTAAATCACCTCAAAATGGTGACAAAACAAACCAAATTGACACTGAAAATGCATCAACATACTTTAAAAATAACTCATTACAACCTCATATTGTGTCAAAGAAATGTAGGCGGTGCGGTGGTTTAATGGTTAGCATCACTGCCCCACAACAAGAAGATCCCGGGTTTGATTCCTGGGTCTGGGATCTTTGTGTGGTGCTTGCATGTTCTCCTTGCACGGGTTTCTTCCGGTTGCCTCCCACCGTCCAAAAACATGTACATTAGGCGGATTGGTGAGCCTAAATTGCCCATAAAAACTCATCCTCAGCCATGAGGGTTGCACAAGCCAGTGCATCCTTAGTGACTGTCCCAAGCCCGGATAAATGGGAGGATTGCATTAGAAAAGGCGAAGACTTTGTGGCGGTCCCTGACAGGAGCAATCGAAGGGGAAAAAGTGTCGTCAAAGACATTACATATTCCAAAAAAACAAAAACACTTTCAGATGGAAAGCATAAACCTAAAATACATTTGGATTGTAACTTTAGCATGCAGCTTCTCGGTAATGCAGAGAAACAGAATACTAGATTGCTTTGTATGCATTTCCCCAGCACTTAAATGATAAAGGACACAATCACAACCAACTTACTGCAAACGAGATGTGTAACACAAAGTACCTATATACACAACACACACACACATGAGCCAAGATAAGAAAACATACACCTCACGTCTGTCGGTTTCAATAAGCACCTGCGCCTCACATATTAATGACCGAGCTTGCAAGATTTCAGATTACATACCAGATTAGTGCAGAGCCTCCAAACTAAATGTTTCGGAGATTAGCCAGGTTTGTGTGCAGAGAGCAGTTGAAACACTCTGCTAGGAGTTGAATTTCCATTGTAACATCAGCATCCTGAACACAAAAAAAAGCAAAATCATTAGCTTTATATAAATAACATTTAACAGAAACAGAACAGATTCAATAGTTTTAAAATATATTATGAAATATTTTTATTCTGAATTTATAT
>JAOTRA010000032.1:12447956-12460066 GCA_026260255.1 Pseudolaguvia tuberculata
CATGCAGCCAAAAAGAAGCTTTTGCTTGTCTTTTATAGTAAATGTGATTATTGATGCCAGCATTTCAGTTAAAATACGCAGATCAGTGGTCCAGCACTGAGATACCACCATTTGTTTCAATTAACTGTCAAGTCAATTGACATGTATGACTCTAATAACATTTATTAGGAGTACTATACTACTAGTATCTGGTAGCAGTTCTTATTAAACTTTCTTCGAAATTCTGCTCCATGCTTGCTTGATTTTCCCACATATTGGTGCTTTAGTCTTTTATTTTTTCACATGAAAATATTTCATTAAAACTCACTGAACCGATCAAGTTTATGAAACTAGTCAAATGGTGCTTCATCATACTGGAAGTAGTTCTGGATGTAAATGCAAGTTTAAGCATGTAGGCAGAAAAATCCATTTAATGTCTACCAGTCTGTCACCTTTTTTATGCTAGGTACCTGTCCTCTCACTGGTTATAATTGGACACATAAAGTCACGTATAAATCAGTAAACTTTGCATATCCTTAAAAATTTTAGCTTTTCAAGTAGAAATGAAAGCTAAATTTACTCTCCGTAAGAGATTTCAAAAGCGTGCATGTGCGCACGCACACTCTGGAGTGACAAGTGAGATAAGTGATGATAGTTTTTAGGAAATCTGAACGTGAGTCAGTGGTGAGAATGCATATATGCTCCCGGTAAATGAAGAGGGATTTGCCACAATCCTAAAGCTCAGCCTGCCAGGCCAGGTTACTGTAATAGAATCAATAACTAAACTAAAGGGTGTCCTATATTAACACCTCTGCATAGGCTTCCATAGATTCCTGCCGGTTATGCTCACCAAAACTACGTTTGATGTAGGACACTTTTTTCCCTCTGAGCTTATTGTTGTTCAATGCATTTACAGAATGCACAACTATACCACAAACTGATGAACCAATGTTGAGCCCAATGCATCCAAAAGTATTTAGACACATGACTATCAAACCCGTATCTTATTTTTTTTCCTTTCACTTTCTAAAATGTCTGTTGCAAAGTTTAACACACACAGCTGGTGTATATGACTTGCAGTCTTATTGTTAGGGTACGCAACAAAATGATTGTCTTGATAGTTGATTAATCAGTGGAGCAGAGTGAATCCCAGTCCATCCTCAAAGCCTCTTGAAAAGGCTAGGAACCTTGTCACTGGTTAACCTGCCCCTGAGTGAGATAGAAAAGAGTTAAGTGTATTTTTGTTAAGGACGTATTCTGGGACTCTGGCAAGTACAACTATGGCAGCATAACTACAAGGGAGAGCTAGAAGGTGAAACGGACACAAGGGGCCGCTGGGATAGAAGTTGGCCTGCACCACCACCGATAGCAAGAGACTGGAGGAACGATAGCATACAAATATCCCAGTTCATCAAACTCCACTAAATCCATCATCTCTCCAGCTTTGCTCCTATAACTAAGAAAAGAAAAACGATAGATCACAGTTGCCAGGGTCCTTGCTTGTTACATCAGGACCTTTTTCTAGGAAATTTCTGGAAATCTCCAGATTTGTTGTGTGCCAATTGCTCAGTTGACGCGACAAGTGAAATTTCATGCTGCAACATGTAATAAAGATAGAAAGAGAGAATTTTTCAATATCTGATGTTTGCTGAGAACATATTTTGGTTTTTGTAACATTTTAGAACATTATGTAAAATTATTTATTTCAGATACCAGACATACAAAAGAATTACAGTTTGCTTGATTAAGTTTTTTGATAAAATAATAATTTGAAATATTGTCGCATCAGCTTGTATATAAGGCCAAAACAAGCTGCGCAACAATATAAGGTGTGTGTGTGCGTGCGTGCGTGCGTGCGTGTGTGCCTGGATGAACTTTAGTTTTGCTTTATTTATAGACTCAAAAAATATGTCCTGTGAATCCTGTGAATTTTGCGTCATATGAACATATACCTTTATTGTGGACTTCACACAGAGGGAATAGAACACTGCACCCTTTCCTGCTCCTTTTCCTCCTGTTCACCTGTATTTCAGTTATGTCTAGTTCTATATTCAGTGTCCGTGTCATGCATGCGTCTCAAACCACATTTGATGGAGTCTGAGCAAGCGTGCTTGCTTCATGCCAGTGGACTACTTCTTCTGTGATCTGACAGGTGGAACCGTATCTCAAAAGCCCTGCCATTCTCATCCTATCCTCAATTGACATAATGCTGCAAGTAAAAAGTGGGAGGCGGAGAAACATGACAAAATCTAACGTGCCTTGTCTCACTTTGCACGAGTAGAGACCATATTCAACGAATTACCCCCATTTGCACTGCACGGACAACTTGATTACTGTGTCTGCTGTATCAAAATGTTTAATATGCAAGTTGGTTCGTGTGTGTGTGTGTGTGTAATGGAGCAGAGCGTCAACACATTCTTTGCGGCTCAGAGCACTCTCAGCAGGAAGCATCGTGCTGCGAGTAGAGCCGCTTTAGAGAAAATCATAACCTGCCATGTTTGACCGAGTCCTCACACACCAATGGAGATGTACACATTCACCATCTCCTCCTTCTCCGCAGTTCAGGAAAACAGCGAGCCTCCGTCCATCTGCATGAAGCGCTTCAGCACCTGGCTTAGACAAAGAGCTCTTTACTGCTGGGTCACAGCTCTGTGACAGTGGCTATGGCTTCGAAGGAAAAAAAAGGTGTTATGAAATTGGTGGACATGGTCTTTTAGGGCAGCGGGACAGGGTTTGATAGTTTTTGCAAATTGTACAATGTGGTCAGACCTTGTGTAAATTTCTCTGGGACCTCTAAACCGGCTTTCCCTTTACAAATATGTCCATCTCTGTCTAGCTTTCTTTCCAACTATGTGTCTGTGTCTATTCTTTTGTCCAATTCTGTTTGCTCTTGTTTGCTGTCTGCTGATGGGACAGTTGTTGTCTTTTATTAATCTGTGGAAGTTAAATTAAGAGCAGTTCTGCTTAAAAGCGTTCTCTTCACTCCTGAGCGGTGTAGTTTGGTTAATAGCCTTTGGTCAGTTGTTAAATATGCTGAGTAGCAAAGCTGGCAGGGATGACCAGTATGAGCTGTTTTCTCTGAATATCTGATGGCTTCAGAGCAGAGCATAAACCCAGCCTTTAACTGTTTGCACACACTTTTATTATCACACATTTCCAAGGTCTCGCACATCCTCGCCCATTTTTTTTTTTTATCCCTCAGGCAGCAATCGTGTTGTACAGCTCCACAGAGACCCACACACACACATACACATAGAAAGAAGAAACAGTTACAAGAGCCGTCTGGCTTTTCTCCTCAATGTCATTTAAACCACATGAACGATACAGACATGAGCATTGTGGTCAGCTGTTTGGGACGTGATCACAATTCTGAAGAACACACACTAACGGAGAAATCAGTGTGAGTATGTGCAGCCTTAAATTGGATTAGCATTAATCTGTGTGAAGCTGCAAGCTTCGGAGAGTCACTATTTACTGTAACTGTGCTACATGGGGAAGGGGGCAAAACCTCAATGAATATATTAGCTAATCCTACATCCCATAAGATCTGCTCTGCTGCACCTCCGCAGCCTGTGGCTATCCTCCCCTGTGCATGGCTTGTACAAAGCCTGTTGCAACAGCCGAAGATGCCTGGATTACATTCCTGTCCCTCTTGGAGCTTGTTCTGGAAGACAGTCACATAAGACTGCCATTGCTTTACATCAGTTCCTTCTGCCTGTCCGTCTCCATGTCTCTTCCCACTGATTATATGCTAAAACCGGGTTTCTCTAGTGTTACAGCCTCAGGACATGATTTGAACAAGGCAGACTAGGAAGACTGTGTGCTGTTTTGTTTAGTTGCCATGAAAAGGGACAACACCCAAGTTAATGAGTGACTATCAAGCGAGCCCAAGTCCATGTTGGATTTAAGGGGTCAAATGTCACTTGGACAGGAATTCCTCAGAGGCTAAAAAGCCAGATGCTGTTTTCCTCGGGCTGGCTCATTGCTCATTATTAACTCTCTCTTGCGCACTCTCTCTCTCTTGCCCTCGCTCTCGCTCGCTTGCTCTCTGAACATTGTTTGCTTGAACAGGGAGACGGGGAAGCTAAATTAAGGTGTGCTGCAGTAATGAAAGCTCACAATGCCTTTCTGTGGGACTCATCTGGTGTGTGTGTGTGTGTGTGTGTGTGTGTGTGTGTGTGTGTGTGTGTGTGTGTGTGTTGCTCCACTCATCTGAGATATATTACTGTCTGTGTGTTTGGCCACAGGCGCTGTGGCGTGGCAGGGCACATTTTTCAGCACCTGAATGGCCTTGTCGCAGTCACAAACAGATGTGCACCGGAAACTTCCTGTACTATTAATCTTTGTCTCCATCACTACCTTACCTGCATCTCTCTGCCCTTCCTGCTTGCATCCTGTGCATGTGTTGGGGGAGGCATAAATGAATGTGAAGTAAATGAGCTGGAACTTGAGCAAAGGAATAAGGCATTTAGGTGTGTATCTTTTGAAAGAGAGAGAGGGAGAGAGACTGACCACATGCTGTGTTTGGATACTGTTGTTTTACACTTAAACATTCTGCTCAGGGTTTTTACCTTGCTGGTGGCATGCACTTTGCCCAGCTTTAGCCGGAGTGTCTTTTTAAAAATTTTTTACTTTCCTCCCATGTGCTGCGGTTGCATGAAACATTGGTTGTCAGTTGACCTGGTCAGTTTTCTTTTTATTTCCCTGTACCAATTCCCCCTTACAAAATACATTTATTCAAGTTAAGACAAAGTATACAAACAGAAAAACAGGGTAAAATCTATTATTTATTAGAAAATTGGCTGCAAAATTAGTATCCCGTGGCAATAGTGATCTAATTATGGAGCATCTAGGTATAATGAACAACCTCCCAAATAATCACACACATCTATAAATGTCTTCCAATTTATTCCATAATCAGATCTTTCTTGTATCTGAACCATTGTTTTTCTATTAACAATTATAGTATAGTCCTCATTGTAAACAGCTGTCCACTGAGACCAAACAGAGTTTCATCATTTTATCTGCTGTGAAATAGGTGCAGTAAGAACATCATCAATCATTAGACAAATTATCATTAAACATTAATCAATGCGTCATTTTCATGTATGTGAGGAGGGTGCAGTTATTCAGTGCGGAATGGGAACAGATTCACTGTTGATTTATCCTTTTTCCTTTGTCAGTAAATCTGTGTACACATTTTATTTACAGCTTTTGGCGTTGGTGTATTTTAAGCCTAATGAAAATCATGACGTTTTTTAAAGTTATATTCTCTGCTTAAAATGTTTAAATCAGCAGCAATTTAGAATCACCAATCAACCTAATGTACATGTTTTTGGACAGTGGGAGGAAACCGGAGTACCCGGAGGAAACTCACGAAAGTGCAGGGAGAACATGCAAACTCCACACAGAAAGACCCCCAAACCGGGAATCCAACCCGTGACCTTCGTGTGAAGCAATCATGCCAACCACCCGATACAACACGGTTATATCACATTTCTATTACATTTACAACATTTGGCAGAAACCTTTATGTTTCTCATTTATACAACCGAGGGCTAAGAGCCTCGCTCATGGGCCTAGCAGTGGTGACCATCACTCGTACTGCCTACATCACTACAGTAGTGTGAAACCATTTGTCTGTTTCTCTGATCATTTTGCTTGAATTTAATTTTTTTTTGTAATTAGAATAAAGTCAGGCTTACATTTTTGTGATTATTGTTGTCAGACTGTACAAACATGTCACACTATAGGACCTCTAATGTTTAGACTGTACCACAGCCAAAACATGTCAAAAACAGATACGCCATACATGAAGACCTGGACCCTACTTCTTAATGAAGTTTACTATTCATTTATTGCATTAATTTATTCAATTCATCTGGGCCCTTATGACAATACAGGCCTGTTTTATAGCATAAAACTCACTTTTCTAAACAAAAGTCGATAATTATTTATATACATATTATTATAAATGAATGTAGAATGTAAGATCACCAAAAGTTTGGGAAGAGTTTACCAGCACATCCGTAAAATTTTGTTTTCCTTCTGTGTTGTTATTCCTTCACTGGAACTAAACACTGTTGCAGCATGACGATGCCCAAGTGCACAAAACCCCCGAGATCCATGAAAACATGGTGTGTTCAGAATGAACTGGAAAATATCGACTGTTCTGACTCTGACCACAAGCCCACTCAAACCCCTCACTCAACTTCAGTACCTGATTGCACTAATACCATTGTGGCTGAATGAATAACTTCCCATAGCCACAAACCACAATCTGAAGAAAAGGTCTTTCAGAAGTGTGAAGGTTTTTATAGCAGTAAATCGGAGACTAAATCTCAAGTAGAAAGTTTACAGAACGTGTGTTATTGTCTTAGTCATGTGTTCCAATACTTAGTTATCTTTTCTGGATGCATTTAAATGTGTTTTTGTGTAGCTTTGCAGATATTGTCAAAAGCATCTGGTAAATGGTAGCTTGTGTACATAGCAACTTTGCCGGTAGCTGTGATCAGTAGACATGTGCTTTCTTGAAAACTTTACTCACGTAACCGCTACTTAAACAAATCACTGTTCCATGTTTCCCCACGAGCAGCCAGACTGTACTACTCAAATATCTCTGCTCCTCCGAGACAGTGATTCACCTCTTTGCATAGCACATCCTTTATCCAAAGGATCGAAAAATTATAGTCACATAGATTGTAGCATTATGTTCCGATGTTGTTTGAGTTAGTTCATCATTAAAGTCAATAGGTTATGTGGTACTTAAAAAGAGGTCTAATCTGCTGGATTGAAGCCCCGAACGAGCCGCAGCAAACACTGACTTGAGTTCCTATCCTGCTTCTGACTTTGGATGTCCTTGCAGGGACATGGTGCTCCAAAAGTGTCATTAGCCTTATCTCCCGAGTGGTCCTTTTATTATTCCTGCTTTTCAAATGGAATTTGAAGCTGCATTACAAATTTTCCCAAGTTGACCATTGTGGGGACATTTTAAGATGTTCATCTTGCTTAAGAAAACAGATTAAAATAGGAGAGCGTTAAACTATCCATTGAAGAGTGTGTAAAAATATCAATACATCTATATTTCTCATGCTGTATCAGCATTCTAACTTCCAGTATGCATGGTTAAATTACATTTTAGGATTTGATATTGTTGTGACTCAAAGTTTTCATTGACTCATGCGGTTATTGTATCAAAAGCAAGCATAGCTGAGAAAAGGACTCCTTTGGCTTTGTATATAATTTATTTTCAGTTTGGGTTTTTTTTGTAGTGTGTATTGTCATGCAATAACATGTGTTGTGATCCATCTATTTCGGAACCTTGCCAACACACAGACCTATGGCAATCACTTCCCTATTATTTATGCAGTGTAACATGTATCTGTGGTCAAGGATTGTCCACAAGTATCTGTGTCTTATCTGGTGTCATTCTGCACCGATTTCTCCCAAAAATAGAAAACTTCATGATCCTATGCTCTGTCAAACTGTCAAACTCTGTTCCTAAAGGGCGGGTGTCCTGCAAAGTTTAGCTCCAACTTGGTGAAACAAACCGACCTCTAAGATAGCCAGATCTTGATTATTTGCTTCAGGTGTGTTTGATTAGGGTTGGAGCTAAACTCTGCAAGCCACTGGCCTTCCAGGAACTGAGTTTGACACCCCTGCTATAAAAGGTTATAAACACACACTATAATAGAAAGTTTTGGGAGGAATTGTGAGTTGTGTCAGTCGCGACGTCCGGGTCAGACGTCAACTATTGTTATATCTTTGATAAATGTATCAGTGTCTTTCCAGAGTCTTTGGGGTTGTTTTTTTTCCCAAAGAGGTGTCCTGCCTTCACCTTCCATAGACTTAGTGTTCAATGTCTTGTCCTTGTGCTTTATTATTTATCAGATGTGCTAAAAGTTGACAGGTCTTCTGTCAAACACCGCGACACCATCTGAAGCCCAGGATAGAAACTTTACTTGCACACAAGCTCTTTCTCTCAGATTTACAGTGTTGTAGGCAATTTGTGGACGGTGGGTTGCATTGTGCTTGCCCTTGAACAAACGATTTATGAAACACATCGTTTTAACGGTTTGTCATTAATCTGTTAACCTCAATTTATCTTCAGTAGAAAACCTAGTGATTTTCTCCTCATCTGCCATGTTGAGATATGAAGAAAAAATGTGTGAATGAGGGATTGTAGGTGACTGTTAGTTGTATGATTATAGTGAAATAAACTGTTAAAGCTTTATGTAAGGGAAAGTGGGAATAGGGATGCGTGGTATACAGATACGGGGAATACTAGCATATATATTCATTCATTAATCTTCTAGCTCTGCTTATTTTCTAAATCAGGGTCATGTGGGTCTGCTGGAGCCCAGTGCATATAGAGGCAAGGGTACACCCTGGACAGGTTGCCAGTTTAGCTTATAAACGGCATCTACTGTTTTCTATTATGATTACTGTACTGAAAACAACTATGCCAAGATATGGTATCAATAGTACCATGCCATCAACTATGGTATTATCATCCTCATGTAGGAATATACGGATACCGTGCTCATCTGCTCATTGGAAGAATGTAGGGTCAGTTCCCAGCTCAACCAAGCTGCCACTGTGTCTACCAAAAGTCATAAATATAAGTATATGTCTCAAAATGAAATTTTTTTTTTTATAGAACATATCGTTCACTTTATAATAATCCTTTAAAACTATTTTCAGATATGCCAACATCCACCTTTCGATAGCATCTACAGTTTTTTTTAATCTTTATTCCGTGAAAGAGAATAAGGTCATAGTTTTATTTACCTTTTTCAAATGAAACTTTATTAATCACATCAGATTCAATCAAATAGAAGATATCCCATGTAAAAGACTTTCATTTTCCTAAAAAAAAATCTCGTATTACTGAATAAGGATAAAGATGGAAATGCTACTAGACTGTAGATGTTTGTAGCATTAAAAAGAGAATAAATAATAAAATGCACTGTAGGGTGGCGTAGTGGATAGCACAGTCGTCTCACAAAAAGAAGGTCCTGGGTTCGAATCTCGGGCCGCGATTTTTCTGTGCGGAGTTTGCATATTCTCCCCGCGCTTGTGATTTTCCTCCATGTACTCCGGCATATAAACACTTTTTTGCATGAAAAATGACAACACAACAGCACCCAATTTCCTGCTTTAACATTTTACAAGATAAGAGAAGAGACAGAGGAGTCGGTCTCTTCTAGATTCGTCCTTGGTCCTCTCTTATGCACTCACCTCTTTACCTCACTCCACAGATCTTTAATTGGATTGAGGCCTGGGTATTGACATGGCCTTGGGAGAAGTTTGATTTGGTATCTGCTGAAGCATTTGGATTTCTCATGTTGTGTATCATTATCCTGCTAAATGACTCAATGATGACATGTCTTCAGCTTTCTGACAGAGGCCATCAGGTTTTCATATAAAATGTCCTGGTATTTCAGAGAGTTCATGCACCCTAACAAGGTTCTCAGGGTTTTTGGAAGAGAAACTAGTCTAGATTCTCAGTGGGCTTGGAGTGCTTTCCTCCATGCTCGTTTTCTGTTTTATGTCAGAGCCACTTTGTGCTTTGGTCTTGATGAGACTAAGGTGGAGTTTTCTGGCAACAAACACACAGTCCAAGTGAAAGTCCCAGTGCCACTTGGCAAACTCCAGACATTTATGCTTGTGCTTGGAGAGAAGTGTTTTTTTTAATCACATTAGAAAATGATGGAATATTCACGCCATCCTTTTTTCCTTATTAAATCAAATTTTCTTTTTAGCCAAGTTAACATTTTTTTTTCACACTAATGTGTTTTTTCTTGAGTGTTATCAGAGATCTGATTAACCTGCGGTAAACAAGCTAAAATGGGACATTTTACGATTACATTTTTTTTTGGTTTTTTTGCCTTGTTAAATTTCAGAATTTATTAAGCCACATGAAGGTCAGATTTTATTGTACACAGATTTTATTCCCTTTAAAGGAATCACTAAAAGAAAATCTAGTTACAGATTTCTGACACCAGTGGACATGGTAAAAGGGGAAAATGTGGGATGAAAAAATCGAGAATGAAACATTGCTTTAAAAGTTTGGGTTTGCCTGTTGTGTTGTTCCACATGGCTGTTATAAAACCTCTTTTTGGTGTGATGGAGAAACACAATGGCTTACTGGATAAGTTTGAGCTCCTTATTTCTGCACAGTTGCCTGATATGAACAAGTTGATGGTAAATGCAGTATACAACATAATTATAGAAATAAAAATATTATAAATGTTATGTATACAAAAATAAATCCCAAATTAATTCATATAAATATTACAAAGAGCAAAAAAAATTAAACATAATTGTTTGGCAAACTTGATTCCTGTTTTATTTACTAGGTAGAACATTCGTCTTTTCACCCGCTCTTTCCCTAATTCAAGGTTCATTTGGGGGTCTACCAGCACACACTGGGCAGAAGGCAGGGGTTCACCCTGGACAGGTCGCCGGTATATTGCAGGGCCACACAGACGATTAATCAAACACACTCACTCACTCCTATGAGTAATTTACAATCACCAATCCAATCACTAATGTACATGTTTTTAGACTGTTGGAGGAAACTCGAGTTCCCAGAGAAAAACCATGCAAGCATGGGGAGAACTTGCAAACTCTGCACAGAAAGACCTTTTGTATGTGTGCTCGTATGTGTGCTGTAAAGCGACCGTGCTAAACCAATATGCCACCCTTTAATAGATTGTATTATTTTAATACATTAAGTCGTTTTGCAAGCTAGAAAATGGCTTATGTATTCTTATAATCGTTTATTAATCGACGAATCAAATTGCTTGACTGTCTGTATGGTGCTGTTTTGATTGTATGATTAGATTTTGAAAAGCTGTGGAGTTTTAGGTTTCACACTGAGTTAATGTTGGGAGCATTTGTTGGGATTAGGATATGCACTGATGAAAGCATGTATTTCTAAAGGTTTTTTATTGGCTCAGTCTTCAGTGGCTTCACTTCTGTCTTTGTATTGGGAATGATGAACTGCTATTTGAGAGGTTGAGTGTTTCTTCAGAGATCTTATAGAATTGCAGGTCTTATCTCTTCCCTAGGATAGCAAGCAGACATTCAAATGCCTGTTGGGTTAAAAACACTCTTCACTCATCTGCTCAGAGAATGGAAAAAAAAAAAGCTTTTAAACAGTATTGCCTTTTGATTGTTTGTCTGATCCTGCTATCATCACTATAGCTTTCAGGAATCACATCAAGATTATGCTAGTTCTGAGGGGACTGGCAATATCATCATGGAATACACGCGCACACACACCAGATCCTGTGTCTGGATAACTTGCATTGCCCGGATTCAGATTGGTGCCATTGCTAGGCTAATAACATGTCAGCACGGCTGCTACATTTTAAGAGAAATTTCTCTTAAATTTCCTGTCTGCTGTTCTTTTTTTACAAGCAGTAAAAGAGTCTGCTCGAGACAGCAGGGCAGCCACAGACCTCTGGCCCGCACCGACCACAATAAATATAATTATTTTCTAATCTTTTCTTCTGTCAGTGAACTTGGAGCTGTTCTCCACTCTTTCTTCATCCCCTGATGTTTCCTGTCTGCTCATACCATCGAAATCGTTTGTATAACCCCTGTGCGGCTCGGAGCCAAAGCAGACATAGTCCAAAATTCCCTAGAAACAATTTTTACACCCGGGAGCCAGGGATTTTTCTGTGCAGAGTTCTTCCAGCGCTTGTGTGGGTTTCCTCTCGGTACTTTGGTTTCCTCCCACAGTCCAAAACATGTACATTAGGTTTGAGATTCTATATTGCCCATTGTGTGCATGTGCGCGCGTGTGTGCGCGTGCGTGCGTGCGTGCGTGCGTTCATCATATATGCGGTCCTGTGATGAACTGGCGATCTGTCCTGGGTGTATCCCTGCCTCTGGCCCAATGTGTGCAGAGATGGGCTCCAGCAGACCCCTGTGATACTGAATTAGGGAATAAGCGGGTAAGAAGTTGAATGAATGCATGCATGAAGGAATGTTAGTAAACATTAGCTTTATTTATTTTGAAATATGCAGGAGTGTAGTATCAGTTATATTTCTGAATTGAATTCACTCTTTTTCTTTTTTTTGTCCTTTCGTTCGTTCTTTTTTTCTTTCTTTCTTTCGTT
>JAOTRA010000032.1:12475554-12495635 GCA_026260255.1 Pseudolaguvia tuberculata
TGTGTGTGTGTGTGTGTGTGTGTGTGTGTGTGTGTGTGTGTGTGTGTGTGTGTGTGTGTGTGTGTGTCTGTGTGGGTCTGTGTGGGTGTGTGTGTCTGTGTGGGTGTGTCTGTCTGTGTGGGTGTGTCTGTCTGTGTGGGTGTGTGTGTCTGTGTGGGTGTGTGTGTCTGTGTGGGTGTGTGTGTCTGTGTGGGTGTGTGTGTCTGTCTGTGTCTCTGTCTGTCTGTGTGTGTGTGTCTCGGTGTGTGTGTGTGTGTGTGTGTGTCTCGGTGTGTGTGTGTCTCGGTGTGTGTGTGTGTGTGTCTCGGTGTGTGTGTGTGTCTCGGTGTGTGTGTGTGTCTCGGTGTGTCTTGGTGTGTGTGTCTCGGTGTGTGTCTCGGTGTGTGTCTGTGTGTGTGTGTCCTTGTCGATCCTAGAGTCTGCTGGGAATAGTAAATTAAGTTGTGGCCAGAGGAGAAGGGTAAATGTGATTGCTGCGTGACATCTCTGTGGAGGTGGGCAGTAGGTCATGTTCAGCGTGATGGACTTTCTTTGTTCTTTCAGGCCACCACTTTTCTTTCCCTCTGATGTAAAAGCACTGTATCGACATATAAATGCTCATGACATGTCTGTATACAGAACATTATTACAACAGGGATAAACAGCACATTGTAGTGGAGGGAAACATACTTCTGGAAAGAATGTCTAGGCAGCTTCCTGAAGGCTGCTTCAGGTTCTGATACATGGATTGCAAACAGTAAATTGCTCATTCTACCATTTCAGAGCTACATATGAAAAGCATTAGTGTGAAGATAAGCCATGCAAATCATCGTAGACAGGATGCTGCATTGCGTTTATAATGCATTTCTCTATTGGGTTTGCAGCTCTTAATATGAATGTTATGGCTTTGAACCTAATGTTCCGGGAACTATAATGGCGATAGATGGAGCTTGTGTATCTTCAGGCCAGCCGAAGAACCTTTTTTCAGTGATTAAACAGGAGACCAGTTGCTAGAGTTGAATTAATGCATGGCAAAGGTTACGGGAGTAAAAAGAAGAGCAGGTTTTATTTGGTCTCACAAAGGTGGCAAAATTAATAAGTGGGAAGTTCTGGCTTAGTGGTTAAGGTGTTGGATTGATACCAGAAAGACCAGGATGCAATTTTCAAGTAACCTCTGTGGGCCCTTGAGGCCCTTAACCATCAATTAATTAGTTTTTCAAAAGACATGAAATGTAAGAAGATAAGAGCGTCTGGCAAATGCTGTAAATGTACCTGTTGAGGTTCTTAGAGTTTATAGTTTTTATTCCCATTTTGGGATGGACAGTTTAGGGTTTTACTGCCTCAAAATGTTAAATATTTGGATGTAGTAGGAAGCAGGTTGTTTGCCTGGAGCTGGAGATTTTGGAGTATCTGAAAGGTGTCTGATTGACCCTAGATTTAAGAGTTCGAAAAGAGTGATGAAACTAATAGTTTGCCTTAACAAAGTCCTGATCTCGGTCAGAACATTCATTCATTCGTAAATCTAACCCACTTATTCCTGAGTCTTGGACATAGGCTAAAATGCAGGGGTACACCCTGGACAGTTTGCCAGTCCATTGCAGGGCCAGATCCAGACAAACAACTGTACACTCACATCTTTGAGAAACTTGGAATCACCAATCAGCCTAACGCACATCTTTTTGGACTGTGAATTAAACCACGTGTGAGAAAACCAGAGTACCCAAAGAAAACCCAGGAAGAGGAATAACATGCAAACTCTGCACAGAAAGACCCCTTGCCCTGGAATCAAACCCAGGACCTTCTTGCTGTGAGGTGACTGTGCTTACCGCTACTCTATTGTGCCACCCACAGTCGATTCAATTAAGTGTAATTAATAATTTACTTTAGTTATTTGTGGATCCATAAAATGCCCATCCCAAAAACACCGGCACACACTATGCTGCCCAGCATTAAGAGAACACACAAATTAGCCATTAGTCTCAAAGATGACCATTAGTCTGGTCTGTGAAGGTCATCTAGCTGTCAGTCAATAACCCAAGGTTCCTTACTGATCTCGCAGTTGTCCTGCAGTCTTCCAGCCTGATGTTACCTTATTAATAACTGCTAGTGCCAGAGGCTCTACATTATGTCTCACTCCCTCTCTTCCAGTCATCTATTTCCACACCACCAGCTTTTTATGGTAATATATAGTAGGTCAGTTCGCTCACTCTGGGTTATCTCTCTACTCGACTAATGCAGGCTTTTGTGCCCCAGCTCATCTCATCAGCATCTGCAGTGAAGCTACACATACTGTAGGTCTGTGAGCTTATAACTGCTGGAGGTCTTATTTGTACTGGACAGGTTATGATATCAGCAATGTCACTGGGGGAAAATAGACTTGTGGTCAAAAATTATGCTCTCAAACACTTTCTTACACACACATGCACATACACGCATAAATGAGGTGACGGTGGACGAAATATTAAAAAATGCTAAGGAAGTGGGTTTTGTCTCTCTGCCAGTGCAAACAGGAGGTGCCGGGGAACATAGACAGTGGGTTTAGTGTAAAAATTAATGAAGTACCAGTTTCACAGATTACCCATTAATTAAGCTTTAATCAGCAAACATGGATTAGCCTCCTGTTTTGGAATTATTTTCCTGTCTCTTTTCCGTACACCTCCAATATCAGAAAACAATGCAATACTCACTAGTTATCTTTTGCTGTATTGCTTTTTTATTGTTAAATCTAACAATTTCTAAGCCATTTTCTTAAAATATTAGGATCATAAACTTAGTAATTAATCCTCATCAGTCTTTTAGAATTAGTGCCTTGGTATCTTTTGGGGTTTTATTGGTTGTTTTCTTTTTGTTTGCATTGCCGGTATAAATGGTTCATTCATCTTCTTACCCGCTTATTCCCTAATTTGGGGTCACAGCAGTTTTGCTGGCGCTTAACCCAGCACACATAGGGCGAGAAGCATGGGTACACCCTGGACAGTTTGCCAGTCTATCACAGGGCACACATAGACAAACAACCACTCACACACACATTCACCCCTATGGGCAATTTAGAATCACCAATCAACCTACTGTACATGTTTTTGGATGGTGGGAGGAAAACGACGTACTTGGAGAAAACCCACTCAATTGCCGGGAAAACATGCAAACTCCACACCATTAGGTCCCGGGTTCACAATTTTCATGGTTCTGAAAACAATCCTTAAATGTATTAATCTCCTTTAGTCGTATGAATGCTTTTGTTTTTTTAGACCCAGAGAAAATGTTCCCCACTTTATCCACCTGTAGATTTGATTGCATTTCTGCGGATTGTTTTCAACATTATACAGCTTCACAGATGGACATGTATAATTTATGAGCTTTGTTCTTCTGAAAGTTTTCAGTGTGGCAGTTGGCTGTAAAGGGCTTTGTGGACTACTTTTTGTCATCGGGATTTTGCTGTTCTGACAGTCAGGCTTGAACCCCCAGGGAGCAGACTGAAATTGCTCTCCCAGGTTTCTCTTCTTTTCCCGTAACTTGACTAGATAAAGACCTATACTATATTATTTGTAAACAGCATGCCCACAGACTTAAAAATTTGCATGTAAATTTGAACATCTTTATGGGAGCGTACACGCTTAGTCTAATTTGTGGCGCCTGTGAGGCAATTAAACGCCGAGGTTTTTCTATTTGTTTTGAATCCCATAGAAATCTTTTACAGCAACAGCACATGTCAGTGTTTTCCTCCTTCACGCTGTAGTTAGTGAGGCTCATTTGCCATGATTACGTTCTGATCAAAGCTGTATGTGGCATGTGAGGAGCTTAAACCCCTGGTGTGTCTCACATCTGGCTCTGCATCAGGTGTCTCTTCCTGCTTCTCTTCTATGTGCAGTATTTCTGACTTTCTGCTTTCACACATGGGTTTCACTGGTCAGCTGTGGTCTCTGTGCTTGTATGTATGTATTTTCTTCGGCTGCTCCCGTTACGGGTCACCACATTCAACTTGGCAGGGCTTTACGCTGGATGCCATCCTAACTCAACCCTCCCATTTATCCAAGCTTGGGACCGGCGCGAAGGCTGCACAGAGTTGTGTAACCCTAATGGCTGGGATTCTGCCTAATGTACATATACATGTTTTCGGACTGCAGGCGGAACCCCCGCAAGCGTGGGGAGAACATGCGGACTCCGCACAGAAAGATAACCTGTTGTGAGATGACCGTTCTAACCACTACGCTACCGCGCCACTCTGGTCTTACATTAAGAAAAAAAACTTTATACCTGCACATTGTAACCATGACTACCCCGGGACTTAATGCTTTTAAACTGTCCCTCATTCTATTCATGCATTCTCTGTTGGAAATATCTAACAGCAAAGTTTACATTTATTATCCTTCAAGCTGTGGCACATAGGATTTTATTTTACCCCGTCTGCTGCATTCTAAAGTTAACACCACTATACACTGGGTACCAATTAGCACAAAGCCTAATTCTTTCGCTCCATCAATCAAGTTTGTTTTTAACTTGTAACTTAACACATAACAGACCGTGTGTGTAGTGTGTGTGTAGTGTGTGTAGTTTGTGTGTAGTGTGTGTATACACATTTGCATGTATAGTGTAATACAACCACTCTTATTTTCCTGTAAACATTTTAATCGCATTGCATTGTGTATTAATACTTTTTTTTTCATTCTCTCTCTCTCTCTCTCTCTCTCTCTCTCTCTCTCTCTTTCTCTCACACTAATGCTTGTTATTTTACTGTGTGTGTACGTGGCAGTTTGAAAAGAGTGGAAAATCCCCACACCAACCACATTTTAATTATTTTTGGTAATTTTAGGTTTTATATATATACATGAATTGAATTTGCCATCATACTGTAACCCTCGGGGTTTAAGCTGTTTCTATAGAAACCTTATGATAAATGGAATGCATTCATTTTCCTCTTACAACTAAGGCCTATTGTATGAAACTAATGGACACCTTCAAACCCAGCAGAAGAAAGCTTGCAACAGGCTGCGGTATAAAAGCACTTAACTTCATGATGCACTATTCTGGAAATTGTTTTTAAAACATCCTATTGGAAGTGGAGGGAAAAATAACTGAATGTTATTTGGAATGTTAATAATGTTGGTATGCAGTTACTTTCTATAGAATCAAATATAAGATGGAGGCTGAGCATTAGTTAATTATGTTAAAAAAGCTGATTTTTCAATAACGTAATACATTCTTAGCCAGAAAATTACATATATTAAAGGTAAAACTAGTTGTTCAGTAAAATACTGCCATTTAACAAATTGCACACACTACAGATTACAATCAGCTTCAGCCTCATCAGTAAATCGGCCAGTATGCAATGTTGGTATTTTCTTTTTGATCACATTTGTGTTCATGTTCCGTCAAGTAATAATACCTGTCAAGGTGCCCATCTTCAGTCCTTTTTAGTCAAAGACACACTTGCTGTACAGACGACCCTGGACTTGAGATACGATCTCTTAAATCGATATAGATATTATTCTTTTATGCACTCATTATCGTCATAGCTATTAGCTTTAATTATTCTTCAAGAGTAATCAATTTCAGTTCCTTTCTTTACCAGCCGGAGACACAGCAGGAGAAAAATATAAACTTTTACAAAATATAAACCTTTCATGGCTCCATCTGAAATCTCATAGTTCTCTACTAGTTATTAAGCAAAACTAAGATTGTGAAGCAAGTAGTATGTCTGACTGGGGAATGGGTAGCTCAGTGGTTATGGTGTTGGACTAATGCCAGAAAGATGGGTTTGATTCCCAGCTCCGCCAAGTAACCACAGTAGGCCCTTGTGCAAGGCCCTTAGCCCCCAATTGCTGAGTTGTCACTCTTGAGAAGAGCATCTGCCAAGTGCTGTAAATGTTGTAAAATGACTTTAGTATGTGAATTACGATACACAAAACTGCTCCCGGATGACCTACACTCATCCGGATTTCACATATACATGCTAGGCATACACATGGACACCTTACTATCCCATGAGGCAACAGGGGAGAGAAAACTCCTATGGAAAAGTGGAAATGCAGCACTTTTCAAGAAAAACACTTTCTTATAGTTAAATAACACTAATTTAATATGCATTCAGTTAATCATCCAAATATCAGTTATACTACTCATAATCGTATTAAATATAACATTTAGGATTCTTAGTGAAATCATTTTAATCATGTAACTGGACTGGGCTATTATAATCATCCAGGGTTGTCTTTGTTACATTTTTGTCCAGATCCAATTTTGGCACAAGTTTTAGCCTGAACATCTAATAGTATATGCTGTTTTAATTCCTCCGACTATTTTTTGTTATATGATGTATTTATTCTGTTCATGCTGTTTGAGTTTGCAGTAATAGAATTGTCTGGTCAGATCTTCTCTCCAAGCTGCAGCATAGAACTATATTCAGAGCGGCTCTGTTCAGTGCTGCTAACCGAAGCATGTGTAATGCAAGACGACGTGCGTCCCTCGAGTTTTGTCGGTCTGGACTGGAGGTGAGAGGTGGTGTGAGTAATGTATAAATGATGTGGGCTTGGTGCACATGGCCATTTATAGAGGTCCACAGCTGAGCCAAAGTCTCCCTGTGCTCCAGGACCTAAATCTGTTCTACGTGATGCATTCTTTCAGTGGTACTCTGTGCGCATGTATACACACACCTGTGTTTGTGTGTCTCTCTCCCTGACTTTAGTCATTACTGCCACTGTATAGCTGAGGAATCGAGTGTCACACAACTGCCGAGAGGAAACTTTCCATTTCCTCAGTGTCGCACCAATAAATTTTCCTGCCGACTTTCGTTTCCTTTATTTCCACATGTGAGGCAAAAGGGACTTTCCATGAGGCTGGTTGAGTGTGGCTGCTGGAGGCAGGCAATCAGAAGGAAATGAAGGGAGCCTGATAGTTTATTGATTACAGGAAGTATAGGGTTTGGCCTGCATTGTGCATAGAGATGGGACTCAACAGAACGGAAGCAACGGAAGAATCTGACTTAGCTTGGAGATGCGTGTAGACAGAAAGCCTACCTAATTCCCAGTAACAGATGATATCTAAGAAATCGGATCAATGGTCTTGATTTATCTACCCCACAGTACAGTGAGTAACTTTAGACTTGGTATCAGTCTTCTAAACTGTTCCTCTAATTGCTGTCATGTCTTCTTTAGACTGATGGGAGACACTGCTGTGTATGGAGGTCACACGAGTTCCTCTGAGGGGAAAAGACTGTCTTGTTAAGGTTTTTTTTTTATTGATTTTCACTTCAAATCTCTATATATGATATTTATTCTGCTTTGATATTTTATTTTTTATTTATTTATATTTTTTTTACATTGACTGGATGAGACATTCATGCTTGAATAAGGGGTGATATTTATTTATTTCCTTTTTTTCCAGCCTGTCGTGTCAGATTATGCAACCTTGCACACATACATACACGCACGCACGCACGCACGCACGCACACACATACTTATCCTTTGTTGTTTTTTTCCTTGTCTTCTCTCTCCTCCATCTAATTTCCGCTCCTCTTTATAAGCACAGCAACACTAGAGGGATCTGTTTACCAGGAGATGCAGTCTAATAAGCAGACGATATGCATGGCCTACTGATAATTTCCTGCTCTGGTTCATATAGAAAATAAATCAGAATTAGCCTGCCGGTGGCCGAAAGCTATGTTATCATTAGAGAAGAAGTAGAGTTAAATTAAAAGCTCTTTAAATAAGACTAAAGCTCAAGGCTAACCACATACCAACGGTCTGTGTGGCTCAAAAGCTGTACAATCTTTAGAATTGAGTTATTTCACATTTGTAATTCTGTATGTTACAATCAGAATGTAATCATTAACTGAAATTAATCTTTGACTGAATTATACTCGAATGTAAATGGGTTTTTTTTTTTTCTATTTACATGTATGTGCTTTTATATTGCTGTCAAGTGGTCGGTGAGGTGGACCCGTCTCAGACTAATAATAGTTCAGGTTCTAGTTTCGAGTCCTTTCCTAACTAGGCCAAGCGTATTTTCTAAAGGCCTCCTTACCGTAACTCTATTCCACAGTCAGGTAGCGGAAACTTTACTCTGGTCCGGTGATCTTAACAGAGCAGAGAAGTTCTTTGCATCGTCATTACGGGTTTCCTCCTGTCTGTAAACAAGATGACTTTGGCTCTTTTATTCTGTTTGTTTATCTGTAAAATTGAGCCATTAAGTGCTGGAACTAATTTGCATGGGAAGGATTGTTGGCCTGGTTGATGGGAAAGACTTGTAGATGAACCCTGATGACTGACTGACTTCTCTTTGCCCAACTCATATTCTTTTAACAGCAGTTGTTTTTCCAAAGGCTTTACTGAGCTTAACATAGGTCACAGTGTGTATCTCTTGTGGCACTGGGTTCACAGCATAAGTACAAACATGGTACAAGTCCAAACTATTCAATAGAATGGTCTTGTTTACTCATGTCTAAGGTCATTGTCCCCTGTCGTTGTCGCCCCCCCCCCACCCCCCCACCACCTGTAATGCTGTCTTTGTAAAGGGACAGTGGCACACTAATGCTTTGGTGAGCTATTTTGGAAGTCATGAGAAAACGCACATGACTTACTGTTTTGGCTTCTGTTTATCCTTAAGATTTTAGTGTTGAAATGTATTTGTTTTGCCCAAAAGTGATGCATACAATATTTTTCTTTTGCCAAACCATTTATTTTCCTGTTTTACGAATATAGTGACTTGGTGACATCTTAAGTTTTACCTCAGCAATTTAAGAACAACACTTTTGAGTTGTACACAATTATCTGTTGGGTTCTAACACACTTTCTTTCTGTTTTTTTGCAGGATTAGATTTTTCTAACATGGCCAGGCTGAATTGTTGCAGGGGACGGTGTTTACCAACCTGCCCTGCCTGTATTGGTCATCATCAGAGAAGCCGTTGCTGACAGTTGCATAAAGACCTCCGTGTCACCTCTGAGTTACCAGTAAGAAAGAGTGTGGTGACACATAGATTTCTGTCTGTTTAAAGGCATGAGATTGAGAGGAGAGAGACAGGTAACATTTTTAAAGAGAGGACATTTGCAGGAGTGAGGAACCCAATCATATAAAGTCAAGTTGTGGAATAAAGCGGCACATGGTGTTGAATGAGTTGAGCACCTTGAGTTTAGGCGGGGAGGTACGGACATTACAGCAGGAAGGCTAGTCATGGGCTATGGGGGGGGCCATGGTGACTTAGCGTAAATGGCTCCTCTTTGTTCAAAGTGTGTACCAGTGTGTGCTGCTCAGCCCTTTTTCTTTTCCCTCAACCTCCCCTCTTTATCTGCCTGTGAAAGTTTGCTCACCCCTGTTGCTCCCTGGCCCCTGCGCTTCCTCTGCGGCGATGGGGCTGTGGAAGCTCCTGCGAGGCATCAGGCAGCTGGAGCTCCACCGCCTCATCTTGGTGCTAATTGTATTTTGCCTGCTGTCTATGGCTCTCCTGGCTTACTATGTCAGCAACAGTCCCAAGATTAAAGAGGCCCCTCCGTTGCCTTTCAGTGATTGTGGTGAAGTGGGCGCCGCAGGGGATGGCCTGCAGCGGGTACCGCTCTTTCTTCCCCCGTTCAGTGGCCGTCAACGGACTGTGAAAACGGTAGACAACTCTCACACAGAAGCTGTTGTGCTAGTGTTTATAGAGAGCATCTATTCTCAACTTGGACAGGAGATTGTGGCCATCCTGGAGTCTAGTCGCTTCCGTTACCACACAGAGATTGCCCCTAGCAAAGGCGACATGCCCACTTTGATGGAACGTGACAGGGGTCGCTACGCTCTAGTTATTTATGAGAATGTCCTCAAATACGTCAACTTGGATGCATGGAACCGAGATCTACTCGACAAGTATTGTTCAGAGTTTGGCGTAGGTATTATCGGCTTCTTTAAAGCCAACGAAAACTCTCTGCTTAGTGCTCAACTTAAGGGCTTTCCCCTGTTTCTGCATTCAAATTTGGGCCTGCGGGACTACCGAATCAACCCTGTGGCACCGCTGCTCTATGTCACCAAGCCCAATGAAGTGGAGCAAGGCCCGCTGCCGGGTGATGACTGGACCGTTTTTCAATCCAACCACAGCACCTACGAGCCTGTGCTCCTTGCCAGTACTAAGTCATCAGAGGCCCTAGCTCACCTTGGACCCCATCGAGTTTTACATGCTACTGTCGTGCAGGACCTGGGCCTTCATGATGGTATACAGAGAGTTTTGTTTGGCAACAACCTCTCATTCTGGCTACACAAACTGATTTTTGTAGATTCCATCGCTTATCTGACTGGGAAAAGACTATGTCTGTCTCTGGAGAGACACATACTTGTGGATGTGGATGACATCTTTGTGGGAAAGGAAGGAACGCGCATGAAGGTGTCAGATGTGAAGGTCAGTGTGTTAACTTGCTTTACTGCTTATTTATAAACCATAAAGCTAGAATGTAAAACTTTTCTTTCTTTAAAGCACTTGATGTATTATTGATCGTCGCTCTATTCTTGGTAAGAGTTTTAAATATTTAATGTGTGTTACACAGCGTTTAACATCAACTGTTTTTTTACGTATGATTGCACAGCCTTGTTTAAGCCTCTACATCATTATCCTCTGACTCAGCGCTCCACATTATACAACAGTCGGGTCCAAAAATGCTGAAATCTAGTCTGAAATCACGGTTTCCCTTTGCGATGGTATTATTCTGCTTGTCTGTGTTTACTAGATTCTAGATCAGATTCTAGTTATCATAATGGGCTGCTAGTCAAAACCTTGCAATCCTTCTCTGTGCTGTTTATATATTTTTCTTTCCCGAGAATTAATTCACACTATTTGACCATATGGCATCGGAAATAAGTCACTCCGTACTTAATTGTACTAAATTTTGCACAAGCAGTATAAGTTTTATTCATAATCAAGGGGCGACACTAGCAATTTTGAGCCTTTTGAAATCCTATTACATTGATGCTAGTGCTGTTACTACTAATAAAACAGATCATTTGGGTGTCCCCAAAGTGTGTGAGCCCTTAGAATCACCCCACCACCACCCCTTAGTGGCACCCTGTTCAGGGTAATCAGTATGACTGCACTGTAGCTCATGCAATTTTGCCTTAATCTCAGTGGTAGAAAAGCAGGTCGTTTTGCTGATGGCTCAAAGCAGTGAGGTGTGACTGGACACGGAGGGCCACCCAGCAAACATTTGCAGTGATTAAACTTGTTAAAGCATGCCCAAGAGACAATACGCTAATTTAGGTAAGGGCCTGATTAACCTAGTATTTATTGCCGTTTCTGCTTGATTACCGCTAGAATATTTCAGTGCTTCTGCACCTGCAGGAATTCTCTAGTTCTTGGAGTAAGAATGCCTAGAGGTAATCATTTACAAAAATGCAAGCAGCATAGCTATTGAAAGCCAGGTCCTAAGAGGCCTTTTAGATATTCTCCTGTTTAACATTGTCCTTTATACAAGAAGAGACATCGCCTTAAGGTGTCCGTCTCAAACGAGTCAGTACTCCTTCATGCCTTCGTTTTTTAATGAGAAATAATAAGGTGATTAACTAGGAATTTGCATTAACAACAAGCTTGTCGTTCCGAATGTGATTGAGTTCGGAGGGAGACTGAAAAGAGAGGCTTCAGCAAAAAGGGCTTGCTGCCAGCTTGTATTTACTCGTATATCTCCACCGAGTGGGACAAGCGCTTTCTTGAGTCAATCAACCAGTTAATTATCCTAACGTCAATTAAGGTTGATTAAGTTGGCAGCTCTGTGTTTCATACACTAGTGATGTTGCAAAGTTCTTTATTTCTTACACTGTGTCTAGAGTGTTAATTGATGTTAAGTCAGTCTAATGTTTAGGACTTGAAAAGGTCAGATCAATAAGTGAATGAGACTGCATTTGATTTTAATTCAGAGATTTCGAGATGTTATAGGGAATTTTGAGAAAGGTATCCGCCAAAGTTTTAGCACCTGCATGAAACCATCTTCCTACCAGTTTATACGGTGGTCCGAATATCTTTCATTCTTTATGATAAAACAATGGTGTACTGAGAAAAGGAATGGTTACCTGACATTCATTCACCTTCTATCTCACTTATTCCCTAATTCTGGGTCACGGAGTCTGCTGGAGCCTATCTCAGTGCATATAGAACTAAAGGCAGGAATTACACCCTGGACAGGTCACCAGCCCATCGCAGGGCCACACATAGACAAACAACCACACACACTCACTCCTATGGGCAACTAAGAATCACCAGTCATACTAATGTACGTGTGTTTGACTGTGGAATTGCAAGCAAGGAGAGAACAAATTGTTTTAACACACAATTGTTTTAAACGCTCGAGTTTCTTTTAAATCAGAGGAATTTATCTATTTTATTATTCTATTTTTTTATTTTCTGTTGATGTGCAAGAGGAATTTTAAAGCAGCCGAAAGACAACAGTGATGCATGTGATACATGGCAAGTGTGTCATTATCTTATTACAAGATCATTTGAGCCCAGAAAACATTTTTTAATAAAATGTACAGTGATAGATACCAATATATTGTGTTTTTCTGTTCTTGTGTATTACAGCACATTTTATTGTTAATATATAGGCGTGGTTTCTGGATTTTATTCAGAATAGCATTTAAGCAGAATTACAGCTCAGTCTTACATCTCAACTCTTGTTTATGTCTCCCAGCTGAGCTTACACATACACATGGTATGTTGGATTCAGAGTTAAAACAGATTTCACTGCAATTCAACTTCATAAGGGTGGAGCAGACAAACCGAACCATCTGAAAGTACACTAATACCTGAGAGTTGTAGTTTGTATAAAATAGTGTTATAGTAGATAAACACTCATCAATTACAACTGTTGAATCGGTGTGTGACTACAGTGTTTGGTGCAGCTTAGATTCAGTGTCAACGGTGGGGTTTATTATAGGAAAGTGTTTACACATTCGATTTGCAATGTGCACGTGAGCAAGTGAGTGTGTGAACGAGCGAGTGTGTGTGCATGGTTTGTTAGCAGTGGTTTATTTATCATCTTGCTCCAGAGAATAATTAATAAGCATTAAAGAGGTGCAATGAGTAAAAGCAAACATTGTCCCACCTGTTGTTGGGTTTCATGCTTGATTTCATTAAACTTTGCTAAAGGGAAAAGAGCAGTGCGTGTCCTGCCACCTGCTCTGTGAACTGTAATCAGTGCTCGAGCAAAGGAGCAGCATAAGCATCCACAAACAAGCCTGTCTAATGGAGATCTAATGGTGTGTGTTCCCACGTAAACAAATAAGGATCCCTTTCAACGTTTTTTCCTCATACTATCTAAGGAAGGTTTTTTTTCTCGCCCAGGCTTGCTTATAAGGAATAATGGGGTCTGCTGGAATCTATTCCAGCTCACATAGGGTGAGTCACCAGTCCATCTCAGGGCTACACATGGACATACAACCACACACACTCGCACTCACTCCTATGGGCAATTTACACTCATTAATCAATCTAATGTACATGGTTTTGGACTGTGGGAGGAAACCAGCATACCCGGAGGAAACCCATGCGCAAACAGGAGAATATGCAAACTCCACTTGTTTCTGTAAACCTGCTGTGAAGAAGACATTTAATTTCAAAGCACTATAAAAATAATTTTAAAAAATGGAGTCCATTGACAAATAAAATTGCTTTATTCATTATGGTCTTTCACGGTGTCTTTACTGTCTTTTCCACAGGACAGTCCAACAACTCCTTTAACACCAGTAAGGCAATGTTAAAACTTGCTGCAAGATTCAATGTAATGACTTTTTAAGCTTAACCAACTTAAACAAAGCAGTAAGGCACTGGTATCTCCCGACTTTAATACACCCACATGTTGGTGGAAAGAATTTCCTCATGACCGATGTGGGGGGTGGGTGGATGTGCGGGGTGTTAGTTCAGTGTTGACAAAAGAGGTACCAGTTGCGGGTTTTTTGTGGCTGTTACATTTGCTTGAGGCTGAACTGTATTGTGTCCAGTGGAGCAGCAAAATGCTATCAAATGCCATATTTTAGTGCATTTTACAGTTTGTACTGTTGGAACGGTTGGTTATTCTGGAAATGTTATTGATTACAAATTACCTGAATTATTAATGTACTAATATGCATAACTTTAGAACTACTTTATTATGTAACTTAATTACATTTGATTACTATCAAATTTATATTGGATATTTTTAACTATACCCTTTTTCTAAAGCATTTCTATCCACCGGCTTAATCATAGTGCAGCGCGGTGGTGTAGTGGTTAGCATGGTCGCCTCATAACAAGAAGGGCGCCGGTTTGATTCCCGGGCCGGGGATCTTTATGCAAAGTTTGCATTTTCTCCCTGCGCTTGCGTGGGTTTCCACCGGGTACATCGGTTTCCAAAAACATGTACACTGGGTCGATTAATGTTGCCCATAGGTGTGTGTGTGTGTGTGTGTGTGTGTGTGTGTGTGTGTGTGTGTGTGTGTGTGTGTGTAGCTGTCCGTCTATGTGTGCCCCGTGATGGACTGGCGACCCCAAAGTAGAGAATAAGGGGGTAAGATGAATGAATGTTTTAATCAAGCAGAAAACTTTTTGTTAAAAAGAAAAAAATTAAGACCAAATTATAGTTTAATTTGAAAGTACAGCAACTAATAATTAACATATCTTGTGTTTCTAAAGAAACTTGTAACTTAAAATTTACATCCATTTTTTTTCTCTGTAACTTTAACACATTACTGTTTGATTCATTTTGTAATAAAATAACCCAGACACTGTTATGTGACTTGTTACTCTTCACTGCTTTGAGTTTCTGGACATCTTCAGCCAGTTTCTCAGGGCTTAAATCTAATATTAGTTTTTAGGTTCCAGCATTCAGCCTCACTGTAATGTATCCTGATAATCCTGGTAGAAAGAGCTCATGCCTTTCTGAAGTGGACGCTTACTCCAGGAATGTTAATGCAGTTAATAGTTAATGAAGGAATCAAATGTAGCAGGGGGATTAGCCCTTATGAATATGAACGGCTGTCTGGTCCATTATTTCTTCTTATTTTGGAGAACCCCACTCATTCGCAATAATGATGCTTAAACCCAACTGGTAAATGCCACAGGTTTTTTCATTTATGTCAGAATAAATCATAAATCAAGTGTAAATAAAGACAGTGCTAAACATCAAGTGAAATTGAGTTAACTATTCAGATAAGCAGAAAATCTTCTGCTTATCAGAAAAAAAAATTCAGTCAAAAATGACTTTTAATGGATAAACTCGTCGGCGCATGTAGGATGTTTGGAGACCAGGTGAGGGAGGCTAGGTTGAGATGTGCATAGGAGAGACATGCAGTATATTGGTAGAAGAATGCTGAGGATGGAGGTGCCGAGCAGGAGGAGAAGATGAAGGCGGTTTATGGATGTGGTGAGGGAAGACTGGACAGGACAGGGTAGTGTGGAGAAGAACGATCCGCTGTGGCGACCTTTAACGGGAGCAGCCGAAAGGAAAAGAATGAATGAATGAATGAATGAATGAATGAACTCGGCCATCTGTTATTTATTTAATTAAACAAAATGATTGTTCAAAGCAGTCATGAACTCCTGTGTCAAAAGGGTACAAGCTTCAGAATGAGGTTATTCACTATTGTTCATTTGTTTGCTCATTTCTTCAGCCTGCATGACTCTTCTGATTTGCGCCTGTGTGTAGACACAAATGCCATAGCCATGGTGATGGGTGGAGGGGGTGTGGGGGTCGGCTCTGGCCTCATTTTTACAGATTTCAATTTGATTGAATTTTTTATTTTTTTTTGCATCTTTGTTTCTTCACTCCACCAAACTGATGTTCTTAATTCCTCTACCCAAAGATACATAATCAGTTTTACACTGCTTCTTCCTACCAGCAATGTTTTACTCATTCAAATTACTGCCCGCCTGTTAAATAACTTACTTTTGGGGTTTCAATTCATTACAAGCTTAGTTAAACGCTTTCTGAAGATTTGCAAATACGGC
The DNA here is from genome assembly GCA_026260255.1 of Pseudolaguvia tuberculata. NCBI lineage: Eukaryota > Metazoa > Chordata > Actinopteri > Siluriformes > Sisoridae > Pseudolaguvia > Pseudolaguvia tuberculata. Next base: position 12,491,463 of record JAOTRA010000032.1, read on the forward strand.
TAGCGCAGCCATCTGTGTCAAAGTCAAACGCATTAAAAAAAAAATATATATATATATATATATGTATATTATTGAAGTAATAGTTCTTTCCCCCAACCACACCCAGTGCCATCTGATTTTACTTAGAGCAGTGATGGTCACACCAATCAGAGGATTATATAGACACACTGAGTAAACACACTTGAGGCAGAGCAAACAGTCACGCTCAAGGACACTGTGGCCCTTAAATCATTGTGCAACCAAAGCTCTTATCCTGTCATGCAGCCATGTCGCTCACTCTTGGCTTAACCCGACTGGATGCCATCGCAGCGAGCGTTGCGGATGACAATAAGATTTGCACTAGACGTCTTTCTTTTCCATATCAGTTGTGCCAGCTTTATGTTGTGCTCTGCTTATCCTTGGTCACTTTCCAGAAGAGGCTTAAAAGGCAAGAAGTCGCAATAATACAGCTGTGCGCACTGCAGCTGTGGTTGACAGGGCTTCGTGCTACTTTAGAGCATCATTAGATTGATTGAACACACATCCTTTTGTTCATTGTGTCTATTTTGACCAGCTGCCGTGAACAGAACAGAAATGTGAATGCAAATCCTTCAAACGAAACTGCCGAATTTCAGAAAGTAGTGAAATGCTCAAAGGAGCTCTCTTTGTTTCAGCTCCACAGTGCCACCTATTGGTCCCATCCGTTAGTTATTTCAAACACACTTCACCATGTTTCAATACTGTTATCAAGACTGAGTTTCTGTGTCAATAATATTGTCTGGAATATTTATTTTTTTTATTGTTTAATCAGTGTAATCATTTTCTGTCCACATTAGCTGATTATTCAGTGGCGGTGACTAGTTTTTATTTTATTCTTTAGTCTTTTAAATTAATAGCAAAAGAGAAAAAAACTCGTTCATTTTATTTCTTAGATGAAATCCTTATGGCAGTCTGTGTAAATGCAATGGCTCACCTGATCATCATACGTTTACCTTAAACTTTTTACCTTAAACCTTGCTTTTCACTCATGTAATTGTTTGCTTATATTTTTTAATATTTTATCTTGAATAAAACATGGCTTCAACCATTTTTTTTCTGCTGGATTTGCTAAACAAACAATTATCCCTGCATTTTCTTAATTATGGACAGCTATTTCTTTTGTATATAAGCACAATTACTGAACTGTTTCTAGGCAACAGAAAGATGAGACTGGACATAAAAAAGCACTCATTGGCCCAAGGGTATCACTAATGAATTTAGTGTTTGCGTATTGTAGATTTGCATTTTAATTATAATACCCTTAAAGCAATTACAGAGATGACCTTTTAAACTTCCTGTTGTTAACAGGGTCCTGTTAAATTTGACCTGTTTTTAGTTTTACTTTTAATGTTATTGCTTGAATAAATATTGCTGAACCCTTGAATGCATTTCTTGAATGCTTTTTAAAGAAAATCCAAGAGAATAATGTTTCCTGCTTTACAGGGAGAGAATACAGGCTATAAACATGCTATTGTTGCACTTCTCGTTCCCCACACACTCTCCTCTTTTTAGGCTCTCCTGAACACTCAAACCAAACTACGAACACTAGTCCCAAACTTCACCTTCAACCTCGGCTTCTCTGGGAAGTTCTACCATGCAGGTAATCTCAAAATGCTTTACTTTTACTAACTCTTTATTCCTTCATTCTCCATTCTAACATGCCTGTTTGTTTCTAGGGACTGAAGAGGAGGATGAAGGTGATGACATGTTGCTACAGCACAAGGAGGAATTCTGGTGGTTTCCTCACATGTGGAGTCACATGCAGCCACACCTCTTCCACAACGTCAGCGTGTTGTCCGAGCAAATGAGGCTCAACAAACTTTTTGCACAGGTCAGAAAGAGTCCAGAACGAATAAATGTCAACTTGCTGTCACGCTTACGTTTACACCAATATCAGCATTTTAAAATTAAAGTTGATTCACATAGATGATTATATGCTGTGAAAGACGTATTGTGAAAATGTTTTTCTTTGCATGTCCCACATATAACCATGCAAGGTTAAGGTCAAAGTGCAAGGTCAGCTATGATACAGCATCCATGAAGCAGATATTGTTATGGGTCTGGGTTTTTAGTCTCTTAAATCTTAGACTTAACTTACTATTGTCTAATTAATGATCCTCTCAGTAGCACTCATCCTTCTGTCGTCCTGACATCACTTTGGCAAATAAGCACCACTACTGACTTTTACACAGTCAATGTTTAAAGGAAATATCTCTTCACTAAAAAAATCATTTTATTATATTTTTTTAGTTTAAAAGTGCAAATCTGAATCAATTTAAGGTGTTTTATGTTAGATTCATCTGAGCCACATTCCTGTAAAAAAATTAAAAAAATTAACCTATCAGATTTCACAACAGCACAGGATTTAATTTTTTGATGTATGGTCGTGTGCATGACCTTGATCTAACCTTTAGTTCTGTATTCAGCTATAGTTCTAATTCAGCAAAGGCAGCCGGTGTGCAGTGAACCTACTGAACATTTACAGGGACGAACGTCAAAACGGTCAAATGAGCTAATATACCTCATAGCAACTACAAAGCAAACAATCCACTCTGGTTAAGAGCACTATACCTGGATGTATCGCAAGCACAACAAAACCTTCCCATTTAGATTACAGATAAAATTGCAGGCTATCAGAGTAGCAATAAAAAAGCAGCTTCATTTACCATTTAACTGTTTGATGTTTTATATATAGAAATAAATCCTGTGGCTTATATTGCTACAATATTGCACATATAATTTGCATTTCCACTTTGGACTTGTGTTTATCTGTATATTCCTCCATTACACTTGACATTGTTTATCCTAGCATGGCGAGACTCTCCTGTCGGAATCAAGGCCACTTTGGGTGTAATGGTGCTTGTTGACGTGGGATACGGCTCACAGGCAGACAGAGCAGAAGTGTGCTGTGAATACAAACCAGGCCACCCCCTCCACCCCATAATCCTTCTGTCGCATCCCAGTCTTACACCAGACACTTACACGCTTTCTCGCCCCTGTGCTGGTCACCGAAGAAGACTAAGCGCCATAATCGGAGCTTAATGATGCTGCAAACGGTCTGCTTAGCAAGGGCGTTCACTAGGACACACACATAGACACTTAGACTTGCTGTCCTGAGATAGGGTCGGTCACAGAGAAATGAAAGAAAAGTATTGAGTATTGAATTGGTATTGACTTTTAGGTGGTCAACATCACAGCCCTGCCTGGATGAATTCATTATTGACCATAAAATACAATACATCTTTTTCTCATTGAATGTATCATACAACAACAACCGTTAGTTGTTTATAGATTAACCCAACCTATAGAACGTCATCTGTTTGTTCTCTTCCCTCCACCTCCCTATTCAGGAGCATGGGATCCCCACAGACATGGGCTATGCTGTGTCCCCACACCATTCAGGGGTTTACCCAATACACAGTCAACTCTACGAGGCCTGGAAGAGTATATGGGGCATTCGAGTGACTAGCACTGAAGAGTATCCTCATCTGAGACCAGCCCGTCATCGCAGGGGTTTCATACACAATGAGATACAGGTGAGAGTTTATCTACATTTTTCTCAACAGCTTGAGAGAAATTTTATGCTTTGTGCTACTTGCTGTGCTTGAAGGAATACTGGTCACCCATCATTGTCCTGCAAAGATAATTATACTTTTGTCAGTTCAGTTGTTTTATCTCAGAATACTGCATCATGTAGGGAAATTACATTTTAGCATTAGTGACATAAATATTCCAAGCTAAGTGTGATAAAAGGTGTTTTTCGCAAACTTCTCCTATGTTCTTAAGCAAGGCTACACCGCTTTCTAAAATTTGTAATATTTCTGCTTTGCTTGCTCTATTAATGTGTCTCTGTGAATCTGTGTCAGAATGTTGGTGTTGGAGATTTTTACCAAACACACATTCTTTTTAATGAGTGAAGGTTACACTCTGTTGCACTCTGCAGGTATTGCCCAGGCAGACATGTGGTCTCTTTACACACACTATATTTTATAATGAGTACCCTGGAGGCTCCCGCGAACTGGACAAAAGCATCCGTGGTGGGGAGCTCTTCCTCACTGTTCTTCTCAACCCAGTGAGTTGTGTGTGTCTGTGTGTGTGTGTCTGTGTGTGTGTGTCTGTGTGTGTGTGTCTGTGTGTGTGTGTCTGTGTGTGTGT